>JAQGAT010000688.1:0-24726 GCA_034687845.1 Pantelozetes paolii
CTCCCCTGTCCTCTAACACATCCACAATCTTTTATAATAAAACAGGCAGTTTATCCAAAAAGGGATACAAAAAGGGGGAAATATAGGGAATGCTATTTCACACTGCTACAAAAAAATGAGATAAAATGACACCACCTTGCTGCACCTTTGCTGCACCTTGCTGGTCTCGAATAATATTTATTTGTTTACGGAAACAAAAGTATTCAAGAGATGTGAGTAAAAAAACTAATTATTCTAAAATTACCAAGATTATTTGTAGGATTTATACAAAACTTATATAAATTGTACTTTCACAATAATTTCATAATTATCCAGACATTTATCGATTTTATTGTATTGTTAACTAAATCTGAAATAAAGTTCAATACAATAAATGTTCAATCTCAATTTTTGATATCTATATTATTATACTGTATTTAAAAATAATATAAAATAGTTTCGTAATGTTTATATTGTCAAAATTAGCTTGTTTGAATTGGCGTTAACTTGGAATCTGTTGACAATGTTAATTTTTCCTGTTTTATAACTCCCCTTAGGATTTTGAAGTAAAATATAAAAATCCCCCTTAAGGTCTATTTCCACTCTCTCTCTCCTCATCCCTGGCTTTTAATAATCCACTCCTAAAATAAAGTTGACTTCAAAGTGAATGCATTGCTTATAAAGGCATTGCTTATAAAGTACGTAAACATTTAAGAGGAGTTTAGTTTGCAATCTGTTAGCACTCTATGACTGGTCTCTACAAATGGGTTATGTTAAGAGAGATTTCCTATTTTGGTAACCATTGCTATGTACTGTTGTGATGACCCCCGTATACATCGTGTATCGCCGGATGCCTAGTTGTGCGCCCATACCTAAAATGCTGAGTTGAGATGAGGGCGAGTGTATTATAAGCACTGTATGTGTGAGCGTTAGTGTCGGCCTCTATTAGGGGTGTTCTCTATGTGTTGTATATGTAGTGAAAGGTTTGTTAAATTGATATCCATTTGAACGCCATTACAGACACAGAGTATTGAATGCATTCACTGAACGGCAATATATTGAGAGTTATATAGCATTTGAGTGTAAGTTAAGTCCGTTTGAGTCGTTTGAGTGCCGTCTTTGTGATGAGTGAGCCCTCACTTAGCCCTCACTATATGACTGAGCGGTCAATAATTGCCTCAAATATATTGTACTGGTTTTGATGTCTGTGCCAAAAGTGCCACAACCAGTGCCACAACCAGTGCTACTACCAGTGCAGCGCTCACTCACTGATTGCCAGCATTGCCGCCACTGACCAACACCACCACTCTCTCACACCGTGTGCTACCAGTGCTGAGACGGCGACCAAAACCATATCAAACGTCAGCTGAAAGGCACTAATCATTGAGTAATCAAAAGAGTAATCAGTTTTTCACTATTTGTTGATATTTTCAGTGAAAACTGTTTTCAATATAAATAACAATTGAATTGACATTAAAATGATTGAAACCATTGAAGACATGAAACCATAGATAATGACATCAAAAGTGCATTTATTTATGTATTTTATCATTAGTTTACTGAAGACTGGATTCAATGCCGACACAAATGTCAACCAAATTGTCTGTAAATGAAAAGTAAGTCTAAAATAAAAGACAAATTGATTTCAATTACAAATGATTTAAGGATTCATTGATTTTATGCTTAAAAAAGTTATCAATTATTTGAAGTCTTAATTGAATTTTGTTTTCATTTTTAGGTTTAATAACAAAACGATTGAAAAGATTTAATGTTTTCAATGTTTAGACAGTCTTTGACTTGAAATCCAAAGTTTTATATAAAAGTTCATAAATGTTGACATTTTATGCCATTTGTGATGAGATTCTTGTAATTATTGGTTCACATCATCGGATCAGATGATGGGCTCAAAGAGTGATCAATTCGTCAACGATTTGGTTCAGTTCTACCGCAGTCGAGGACATCACAAGTGAGTCCAACCCTCAGTTGTATTGTTTACTAATGGTATTGAATGTCTAAAACAGTCCACAACCGCAGCAATTCATTGCCCGAATCAATGGAAAGGTCGTTGATTTGAGTCAACTCTACTCCTATGTGATTGAAAGCGGGGGTAGTTTTAAAGTAAACCAATTAAACCTTTGGGACGATATCTACTGCAAACTCTTTAAGTGAGTTAAGAGTCAATTGTTTTTGTCTTTTATACCAATTGTTTGTTTATGTGATCCAAAGGACACCAATAAGTGGTGCAAACATTTCGGTGGCTTTGCGTCAAATCTATATCCGATATCTCTTGACATATGAAAAGACATTCAGCTCTAACTTCGGTAACGATCTGTTAGATGATGACGAGGACGAGAGGTTTGGACCAGTGTTTCATTGATTACCGATAATAAATGTTTTTGTATTTTACAGTAATTTCTCTTTCAATTCCAACCACAATCACAACCAGTCCTTCAATTCCCTGAACACTTCATTTTCAATACCATTCTCAACGCATTCACATCAACACCAGATCACACAAAACGTGTCCACAAATAACACCGAAAACAGTAATCCATTGAATAAATTGTTTTGTTCTCTATTGAGTGGTTTACCCAATGAACTGGACTTTGCGGTCAAAGTGTCGACAATACTCACAAACTCTAATAGATTTGACTGGAGTTCAGACCATAAATACGTTTTATTACTCTTAGAGTGCTCTAAGAATTACTGCTGTGTTTGTAACCAATCCTTGGATTCATTTTATGTGAAACTGAATTCAATTGAAAACAATGTAAACAATGAAGTGTTAGAACAAAACACATGTAATTGTTATCAAAGATTTTGGTGTCAGTGCTGTACTGATGAACAAACACTGGTATTAGTGTTCGGAACACCTGATCCTAATCTCGAAGAACTATCTCAACAGGACTTTAAGAAAATTGAGGAAAGGATTGGATTAATAGCTGAAATCATACGAAACCTATCGTTCACTTATGACTCTGAAAATAGTGAGGGCATCGGTGTATCGCCCGGTTCTGTCGCCACTCCACCTCTTATGAAGTTTTTATTGCTTTTGTCGATGTGTTCTGAACATCGGTTTAATAACATAGCACTCGATATACTGTCAAACATAGCGCCGGCCACTGCTGTCCTCAATGATGACAATGACTATACAATTATCCAACAAATACTACATCGCCGGTGCGTTGAGATAGGGATGACCAGCAATAATATCTATTGGACGAGTCGGTGCCTCGAAATCATTTCCCGTCTCTTCGCAGTCAATGTCGAGGAAATCAACTCTTTTTTAGAAATACATCTCAAAGAATATGAGGTATTATTCCTTTCCTACCGTTCCTTACATTTGATTTTAGTTTTTATATACATTTCATAACAAATATTGAAAACGCTTTGAATTATTGACTTATTTTCAACACTTTATTAAAGTATTGATTGTTTTGAATGAAAACACAATTAAAACATAGAATTAATAGTATTTTAATGCAAACAACAGAAGAGACGCCTATTTTTTAAAGCTCTGAGTGAGGCCTCTGACACAATCTACTAGTGCTGAGAGCGTCGTATTCGCGCTCCAAAAACACTTTAAAAATTATCTTTTGAACCAAAATCGTGTTCATTGAGGGCACAGAACGTGAACTGTGGAGCGACTGTCAGTACTGGTAGTTATTGCCAGTGAGTCGGCTTCACCTGAACTGAACACTACATCTATTGCTAACAATTTAGTCATCAATTGATAAGAACTTAACATAACTTTGGGTTTGATATGTTTAACACTCAATGGCTTTAATAGTCTCTACCCTTAGGGCTAACGAAACAAAATTTTCTTTATTTATATAAAATGACAAAAATATTTGATTTATTATGAATTGACTGCAAATTAATGACAAAATGATTGCATAACTCAATACATAATAACCCCTTCAATGACTATCCCTTTGTTTACTCAATGCTATAATTGTTGAATATTTTCTTAATTACTTTAAGTCTTACATAAAATGACTTTTAGTTTGACTTATAAATGAAAGCATTAATTGATATCTCATTTAATATTTGTGTTTATTTCACAACAAATTAGGTTTTCGTAAGAATCACTCATTTAATGAGTTGTCAATACGACATACCATTACTGTTAGCGGTGTTAGAGTTATGTTTAGCCCTTTCCGAACACAAGCCTTATATGTTGGTTAAGGATGAGAACAAACATCTGATCAGTAAGTCTTCACTCAAACAAATCATTCATTCATTTCTAAGACTTAAATCATTTTCAACAGAAATATTGTTAACTCTTCTCAACTGTGAGACCTCTGAACACTTCACCACAACAGCACTCAAACGAATGAAAGTTATTGACGACAGGTCGAGGACTATGATTCAGTCCTCCGAAAGCAATTCAAGTCAACCAACAGTTGATATCCAAAGTGCAAACACTGGAACGGCTGTCCAAACCAATGGTGTGGATAACGAAACCTTTGCTATGAATTGGTTGAGGATTTCATACGAACCCAACACTAATCTCAGTGAAAGCCAATCATTAAAAGCGGCCGATATTTATGCGGAGTATGTGAAACATTGCTGCCGTAACTCCCGACGGAACGTAATGGCAGCCCAACCCTTCTCGCAGCTCATCAAAAGGTGTTTCCCATCTATTAGTTTGACAAACAATCAGACAGTTATCGAAGGAATTGTTGCTAAAACTGTGCAAAACATTCAAAACAAAGTGAACCCGACGTCTGGCCCGATATCGCAGTTGATGTCACCCATACTTAAGGCTCATTTGAGTGCACCTCCAAAGAACAGCAACGCCTCGACCCCTACCGTCAACACCAATACAAACTGTAATTCAAATAGTATTGCAATCACTTCGACAGCCATTACATCCAATTCCAGTTCGCTTCCGACCCCAACAACCAATACTTCGACACTAATTAAGAGTCTTTTGGCCAACAAATTGAGAAGTAATGCAACCATTTCTAGTGCTTCAACCACTTCTACCAGTGCTGTCACGCCGACTAAGTCAACAAACACTACAACGCCGTTAACTACATCCCTGACTACTATTTCTAATCCGATAACAACCACACCATTCAGTGAAACGAATGGCGATTCTGTAGCTAACGGTACGATAACAACCCTTCCCTCGTCTGCAATAACGATAAACCCTTCCATAACCCTAACCCAAACCAATACAATAATAAGTGCTTCAAATTCAAACATCTCTTTGTCGTCGACACAACCACAACAACAATTTCTTTTGGTTCGCACTATAATCACATCCCCGGGTGGTCAGCACCAGTTGGGTAGCTCTGGTCTGACGACAACGACAGGCACTCCCGTCAGACTAATACTACCCGCGAGTATGTTAACCCAACAAAGGCTTAGTAATCCTATGGTCAATGGCCTCACAACTTCTTCCGCCCCTTTAACTACTGTCACATTGAGTGCCGCCAATAGTCTGAGTGCTAACAACAGCACAACAACTATCACATCAACCAATGCTTCGGATCTGTTCCTGAAGACAGTGCTGTCCAACGCTAACAGTGCGAACTCAATGCCCGTAACACCGATTCGGAGTAACGTTAAGTCGTCTCCACTTTTGAACGTATTGTTAGATAAGGGAAAACTCCCGGAGTTTTCTACCTCTGCTGTAATAAACAATCAAATGAGTGGTTCTATGACTAACAGTGCGACTCTTGTGGGCACACAAACACCAAAAATGTATATTTTGACGACAAAGCCGGGGATGTCTCTCAAGAGTATACCTACACTTCAAACGACACAATCGTTGGGTACTATCTGTGCTCCCATTCAGACCCAACACAACACAACTTTTAAGACAAACACTTCAATCGCTAACATAATTGTTACGACTGTGTCCTCAACAGTGACTTCAAGCACAACCACTTCTTCAGTGGCGAACAAACAGACGATACCAAAGAGTTGTATCACTCCTGCAATCAACGGTGAGTTGGGATCACCTGTTCTTACAGTCAATAGTGTGAATACCATTCATAACATAAACTCCAATTGTGTCGATGCTATAAGTGCTGGCAATACAGTCAATGCCATCAATATTTTTAACGCCAGTAATACGGGAACGGAATTGAAGTGTAATTCTGTGAATACAGTCAATACCATCCCATCGAGTGATTTATCGCCGATCAAAGACATTAAGAAAGCCGTCGACGACGCGACCAGACTTATGAAGCGACCGAATGAAGACACCGATAGTATTGCGTCCAATAAGAAGCTTAAGATTAATTCTGTGCTAACCATCCCTTCCTCGGCATTACTGACAAACAATTCTTTACAAAATCATGACTTGAATTGCAATTCAGATTCAAATTTAATCACAAATTGTGTACCGAATTCACCGCAAGTATTAACCAAAGCGTCAGCACTTATGACTACAACGCCTTCATCTGTGGTCACAACCATCACAACAATCACTTCAAACAATAGTAAAACAGTTTGTAATATAAATAATAGTAATAATTGTATCGATAATGCGATCAAAGATAACAATACTTCAGTCACTCATGAGTTTGAGTTTCAGTGGAATGACTGCAAAAAGTGAGTCACAAATAGGGGTTTAATATTCAAATCAATTAATCCTTTCTTCACTTAAAGGACATTCAGTCGAGCGGCGGAAGTCTTCTTACACGTACACAACCTGCACATAATGTCCACAACATTCCCCGATGTTATGACCTGTCTTTGGGGAGGACCAGAAGGCACTGGACCTGGATGTCTGTCAAAGAGGCCTAAACTGTCTCTTTTGACTCATCTTTTGGTAAGTCTTTAAAAGTTTTGTTTAAATGAATATAAAATTAAATGAAAATATATTTAAAGGACTTTCACTGCAATACAAATGTTTTACAACAAGAGTGTGTCCGTAAGAAACAGTTGTCATCATTGGGTTCAACAACTGTAGTCTTACCACAACCTCCAGCACATCCGGGTTACGCACATAACGCAGCACTTCTTGCCATCAGAAGACATGCAACCAATTATGTGGTTTGTCTTCACTTTGTGTTCACTTTGTTCTCAATTTGTTATCTTTTTATTAATTGTTTGATTGATTGATAGGAAGCGCCGACTTTACCTCCAACTAACAAATGGACGCCTTTGACGGTTAGTATACGACTGACCTCTGCATTGATTCTACGAAATCTGGCCATTCATTCAAATTTTGTCAAAAGGTTTGTCTTTTTTATTGATTATTAAATTGAATCCAAAACTAATGAATCGTTTTTTATATCCACAGAACTCTTGAATATTTTGAGCAATACTTGTGTGAGTTATGTATGTCTGACGGTAGGGATGAGTCCCGAACTATAGCCCAGTGTTTGGCAGTGATTACAGACAAGACATGAAAACAATAAATAGTTTTTTTATGAAACACACCATTCATTAAACGGAGTCTCAAATTGTTGGCCGATTTCAGACCGATTTGAATGAAACAACTCATCTTTGGATTCGTTGTAAAAATGATAACCCATTGGAGCTCTGAATCTCCTTTTAATTCATTCGCCATTTCTATCCATTTTATTGTTATTTAATTTTAATTAATTGCAAAAACTTTTTGTCATTTTATAAATTAAATTAAATATAAATTAATTAAAAGAAAATAATTTTTAAATGAATATTAAATTATTGACAAAATTATATGAAATATGAATTCATTTTTGAATAAATTATTGATTTATTTTATATTTCAATCAAAAGTTACTTATATTTGCAAATCATTTATCAATTAAAGCATTATTTCTAACAATAAATAAATGTTTTATAAGATTTTGTTTACTTTTAATCAAAACTTCATTCAAAAAGCTATACAAACATCAAATTGAGTGAAATTTTTGTTGGGTTTAAAAGCTATAATACTTTTAGTCTTCAAATTGAAAACTATTTTAACAGAAAGTGAATGAATATTAAACTGTTTTTTGTAAAGAATATTCAATTAAACTATAATTTGATTACAAAAAGCATTTAATGAATGAAAAAAAGTGAAATATTTTATGGATTAACAAAATGATTGGATATTTTCAGAAAAGTTATAAAAAATATTTTTAACTATTATTAAAACAAATATAACTTTTATTTCAAACATTTGGTCCAAAATGAGTGAAAAGTTATTAAAACTATTAAATATTTTCATTGATTTGAGATCTGAAACACATTTTGTGAACATATTTACTGTATTTGACTCCAAATGACTGCAAATATCTTGAAATACATTGAAATACATTGAAATACGCATTGAATTGATGTCTACATTGAATAATGTGTTGTGTTTTCACAGAAGACTTAATAATATATTTGTTATCATAATATTATTTATTATAATATAAATGGCGTTAAAAATGATTAAAACGTTTAATATTTAACTCATTTTTGATATTAATATTAATTTCTTATAAAACTATCCATTCATTGGGTTTTCAGTCAAATATTTGTTTCACATTTGTGTTTAAATTGCAATTAATTTTGATTTTGTTTTTGAATTTAATTTAATTTTGTTATCATTTTTGCCAAAAGAGTGTTAAATGTGTTAACAATTGATTGAAATATAATTTAGATTTCAATTCACATCTAAAGTCACAAAAAGTGTTGTCTTTTAATGCAATCAAATGACAGTGACTTCAAAACCAATTAAACCTTTCATTGAATTAAATATTTTTTAATGATTTTAATAATTGTTTGAATTTTTGTCGACATTTAAACAATTAATTAATAAATTATGAATCGATCGGAAGGTTTAGTCCAACGAAGGATTGTCTCCAACAGTGGTAACGATAAGACTAATAACGCTATCAATGGTAGCGATTGTGACACCAATTCAGACCCGAAGACCAGTTATAACAATGAGTTTCACGACGAAGACATCGATTCAAAGGACACGAGACTTACTCTTATGGAAGAAGTGCTTCTTCTGGGTCTCAAAGATAAAGAAGTATTGCTTTGAAGTCATTGTTTTGTTTAATAATAAGTAATTGACTTAAATGTCTGTCCGATAGGGCTATACCTCCTTCTGGAACGACTGTATCTCTACGGGACTGAGAGGTTGTATATTAATAGAGTTAGCACTCAGGGGTCGAATACATCTGGAAAGGGTTGGCCTCCGACGACGGTCTTTGCTGTTGAGGAAAGTACTCGTAAAGAACGGTTCGCCGACGGGTGACGTCCTTTTGGACGAAGCACTCAAACACATTAAAGAGACCGAACCCCCGGAAACACTCCAGAGTTGGATCGACTATTTGAGTGGTCAGACATCGGATCTATTCATACATTAATTGATTTATAGTTCAAAGTATTGATTGATTTATTGAACACTTTTTAGGCGAGACTTGGAATCCATTGAAACTGAAGTATCAGTTGAAGAACGTTAGGGAAAGACTGGCCAAGAATTTGGTAGAAAAGGGTGTCTTAACGACTGAAAAGCAAAACTTCCTATTGTTTGATATGACAACACATCCATTGGTCGACAACGCATCCAAAAGCAAACTAATCAAAAGAGTTCAGGAGTCAGTGCTTTCCAAATGGGTTAACGACGCGCACCGGATGGACAAGAGGTTGTTATCGCTCATCATTTTAGCCCATTCTTCGGATGTCTTGGAGAACGCATTTGCGCCGTTGAGTGACGACGACTATGAGGTGGCTATGAAGAGGGTTCGGGAGTTATTGGATATGGATATGGAGGCCGAGAGTTGTAAACCCAACGCATGTGAGATAATGTTCGCAGTCTTCGCCTCTTTTGTCAAATAATATTCAAATGATATTTAAATTAATTTCAATTTTTCAATAACTTTTGAAATGCCTTTCAATTTGTAGTTATGTTTGAAACAAAAGTATTTGATATGAAATATATGCACAAAAATCCAACCAATGATTCAATGATTCATCAAATATATCAATGAGTCCTTTGTTTGCATTGATTTTAATGTATATTTCGTCTCATATTTTAAGTTAATTTCAATTAATGTTTATTTTCTTCTCATCTCTGAAACAAAAACTAATTTATTATTTTTGGGACCATTTCTTGTGTTTAATACAAAACAAGTCAAACATTTCTTTGCTTTAGATTTCTTCCAATATTTTAGTAAAAATTAAATAAAAATTATTATTATTTTAAACAAAATATTAATTTCTTTTAAATAAAAATAATTTAAAATATAATAAAATGATAACAAAATTAATTGAATTGAAAAACAATTGTGAAAATCATTCCTTAATTACAAAAATATAAATCAATTTGTATTTCATATCAAAATTCAAATTCAAATAAACTTTTTATAAATTAATCAAAAAATTAAAGAAATTATGAAATTATAATCAAATCGTTGTTTAGTTTGTAATATATTTATAAAGTTTTAAATATTTAATACTTTTTTATAAAACCTTTTGTTATTTGAAAATATATTTTAAAAATACTGTTATTTATAAACAATTTAAGTTCAGGTCAGGGCTTATGAGTGGCCAGGGATTTGATAATAGACTTAACAGATTCGACATCGAATGAGATGTTATCCAAATCAACAAAACCTATTTTAGACCTTTCATTCTTGGCCAACATCTTACCAGGGGGATTCCCCTCCATTCGCAAGATTAACACCGTTTCTCCTTTCCTAACCAAGAGGTCATACCTATTGCCCTTCTGGTCCTCTTTGACGACCCCTGAGTTAACCGGTATTTCATTTCCATTCAAATTAAACTTTTTCTTAAGTTTTATTGCTTTGAGATTTCGTTTTCTCTCAAATGTATTCAATTTTTGATCACTTTTTGGGTTTTCATTCAATTTATTGCTTTCAATGTTATCCAACTCATTGTCCAAAGAAATGGTGGAAGCGTTGGATCCAATGCTATCACTGTCTGACAGATCTCTTTCAAAGGGCAGGACTTCATAAATACGATTGCAATCACTGTTATAGTTGTCAATCGATTCCTCGTAATAATTGTCTTCAAAACTCGAATACTTATGATCTGTGAGTCCGTCGTCGTAATGACCGAAATGGTCGACCCCTTCGTAGTCGCCATCGCTTTGGTCTTCATTATCGAGACTACAATAGATTTGTTCGGTTTCTACCGAATCGTTATAGAGTTCATAGCCACTGGCCGTCGGGTTTACAATATTAGCGGTAAGAGTGTCCTCATAGTAGTCCTCATTGATTTCGGTCATCGGCAGCGGTGCAGGCGGTCTGAATTTGAGCACTGGAGGCGGCGGTGGATTTCTTGTGGGTTTTATTGGTCTCATTTGGCTTACATTTGATGAAATGTCATTTATTTGGCATTTTTTTATTTTATGTTTATCACTGTTTTGAGCACTTCTTCGAAGAGATAATAATTTACTTCTTTTTAGGAATGATTTGAAATGTCTTTTAGGTTTACTCGAAGTTTGTTTAACTGAAGACAAACTCTTTGAATCAATTGTTCCCTCATTTGTGGCCAAAACTGTTTGATCTGTTGATTGAAATTCATTGAAGTTTTGATCCATTTTTGGCAAATAATTCAATGAATGAGTTAATGAATGAGTTCTTGGGTTTCGTTGGCAAACATTCAAACCATTCAACTCTTTGGTTATCGAAAGGATCAATGAGTTTGTCCTCAAATTGTCTTCTTTTGACGTCTGATTCACATTCAGTTGATTTGAATTATCATTTGTCTCGAAACCCATCGGAAACTTCTGCAAACTCTTCCTCGGCATCGGAACTGGTCTTTGATTGACCAGTGATTGTAGAAATGGCGACACTTTTATGTCTGAACTTTGAATCGGTTCCGGAGGTCTGGGAATCATACGATTGGCTCTATTGATGACAGTATCTGAAGACTCGTTTGGAAGTGATTTCAATGTGTTTTGTGGCAAAGATTGTGAAGAAGTCTCCAAACGATTATCTGATGTCTGTTTGAATCCAATTATCGGTTGCTTTTGGTTTTGGAAAAACATTTTAAGTGACCGAACATTGGGTGCCATTGACTCCACCATTGAGTCCATGGAATCCATTGACACATCAATGATGTCATAGTCTTCTTCCGGAACAACATCTTTGTTGGTCTTCAGATCCATGGCTTCAGACATTCATTACTCATATTATTATCATTTCATTTCAATTGACTTCAAATCAATGACTGAATGACTTAAACGACAATCAATTGAATGCCAAACAAGACATCAATTGAAGACATAATGAAATCCAATCCTTGACTGACATTAGTCTTAGTCTTAACACAAATCACGTGTAAATCAAAAATCAATTCAATTATAAAAACAATTAAAATATTTTCAAAACTTTTTGACAAAACTTTAATTTATTTGTGATTTTCATACGTAAAACAAGAATTCATTTAAATATTAATAAAATATATTTTAATTAAACTTTAATTCAATCAAAAAAATATTGGTTTTTGTAATCATCACTGAAATACCGGTTATTATAAGGCTTTTCAACAATTTATTTATTTATTCATTAATTATTTTAAAGAATAGTTCGAAGTATTGAAACCTTTTTTTACAATACAATAGTTTTAAATGAATGGACTTTATGTCTATAAAAAGGACTTTTATTATTAATATTTGATATTTAATTACAATAAGCCTTTTCAGGAATGATCAATGTCAATTAAAATAATCAAGTATGAATCAATATTTTCAATTGTATCCAACTGTCTACCTTGTTAGTGCCTGGTTAGTGCCTGGCACAGTTTGACACTTTATATCAGAATTGATGTATTTATTGATGTATTCATGCATTTATTCAATGTTTATGTCATTTATGAATGACTTTTGTTGACAAATGAGAGACAAAACGTAATTCTCTGTGAATTAGTGTTTGAATGAAAGGAAACAATGGTTTCCACGAGAAAAATGAAATTCATTTTCACTGAAAACGAGAAAGTCTTGTGGTTTGTGACCAAACATACCATTTGTTACCAATTATTAATTGTTTTACCCCTTAATACCCCCTTAATAGCTACGAACCCGACCCTAAAAAGGCAAAAGTCTTATACGAGTCTAAAGTATTGGAGTGTTTGGTGGGGAAGGACTCAAGCGGTCGGAAATGTCCGCAATATTTGGTGCACTTTTACGGCTGGAACTCGTCGTGGGATCGGATCGTTAAGACCGCGGATATCGTTAAAGACAATCCACAGAACAGACAACTCCAGAGGTCTTTAGCAGAAAAGGCTGCCATCGCTCTGAAGGGGAAGAAACTTAAGTTAAACAAAATTCCGGCCATTATTAAGGATATTGTCGTCAACTCAACCACCAATTCAGCCGAAGATGTTGTACACGAAGACAACGACGACAGCACTGATATGTCGGTCAATGAACCCCAGAGTTATGAAGTGGACGAAGAGCTTACACAAGAAGAGACGGACAGACAGTCCAACGAGAGCTCGGATTTGGATGACTATAACTCTTTGATGAGTTGTAGGACAAGCGTCAGAACCAGTGTTAGTAATGATTGCAATACAATGTCTGAGTCCAACACTTGTGAAGAACCGGACGGACAGTCAGTTATCTATTGTCTGACCAATGAATTGAAGGATATTTTGGACAAAGACTATCAGTTTTGTGCAATCGATAAGTGTTTGTATGATTTGCCGCAAAATCCCAATTGTTTTGAAATCATAGATGAGTTTGAAATAAACCACAACTTCTTCATAACGTCTGATCCAAATGTGACGACAAGTGATTCAAACCAAACCCGAATCGTAACTGAATTTAAAAACTCGATTCAAATCTATTTCAATGCACTCATAGATAATCACTACTTGTTTTACAACGAAGAAGAGAAACAACAGTTAAGACAACTTCAACAACAATCCGACCACACCTTAGATGTCATCAAAATCTATGGTTTCGTACATTTGTTGCGTCTTTTGGTATCGATGTCTGACTTCTTGTTGTCGACTCCAGGGATGACTAAAAAGCAATTGAAAACAATTGTCAAACTTATCCAACATTTCATCGATTATTTGACTAAAAATAGAGATTTATTTCATAATTAAATTAACCCTTAATTATGTCAATACTAATGGATATCAGGTGTGAGTCAGCACTCGATCACCAGATTATGATATTTCGATACAAAGGGTTTTGAATCTCAATTACATTGGATTTAAATGATCTCAAAATTATTGGCAAAAAATATTAATAGAAAACAAATGAAACATAAAATTAAGAAATAAATTATAATTTAATTATTTTAAGGGGTATTTGAAAAATGTTAAGTAAATCCACTCTTCTCTTTGTAAATGATCATGCTAAGTTATCATTGCTAACTGATTAAGGTATTGTGTGTAACATACAGTGCATATCAACAACACTTTAGAAACAAATAATTAATAAAACCATAAAATAAATTCAATTTTTTTATTTATTTCTCATTTTTTGTTGAAATCATTGAAAAATTCTTACAATTGATTGAAAAGTGAATTAAAAACCTAAACATTAATAATCATTGAATCCATTCATCCATTACTCCATTAATTATATAACTATTTATTGGATTTATTATTAAATTATTATTATTTGTAGATATTTTTAAGTAAATACTAATCAAATGATTAAAATATAATATAATTACAAATTATTTTACATTAAAATTGATCTTAATTTACAAAAAAATGATTTTAAGATTACAAACAATTATCGAAACGATGTTTATATGACTTTATATTACAATTAAATTCATGTAATTATTCAATAAATACATGACTTTTGGATTAGTTTTCAATTTTTTTTTGCAAATTATTTACAAAATACTACTGAAATGTCATTCCCTTTGTTAGGAATGTGCGATAAAATTGATAAAACAATTATTGTTTTTGTTTTATGTTTGAAAGAAATGGCACTAAAAGTGAAGATTAAATTAAGACAACAATAATAGCAACGGTTTTGATGTGTTTTCAACCAAAATATTGAAACTTTCACTAAAATTGTTAAATAATTTAAACAAAGGTTTTGAATGTTAGGCACAGAAAATGTTTTTAAGCTTTTGGGAAAAATAAAGGCTTTCATAGAGGGGTTGAAAACCATTACTATTATTGAAATAACAATTCTATTCATTCATCAGTCGATTAATAAATTAATCAATTTTTTGATATCAAAAATAAGGTAAAGGTTTGTATAATAATGTGTTATATAATCATAATTACAGTTAATATCACTCTCAACACCAAAATGTATGTAAAGTATCGTTAAAGTCGTTAATCGTTGTGGCGTTCAGTGAAATGATTCCCAAAATCTCATCGAAATCACAATTAAAACCAAAAATGTATGAAAAATACTAATAAATAATAAATCAATAAAAATATAAAATAATTGAAGAAATGATTGATTTTTGAACTAAAAAGACAAATATATATAAAATATTTAGAAATAATAGCGAATATAGTGAACACAAAACCTATTGTCAGGTGTAATGAACACAAAACCTATTGTCAGGTGTAGTGAACACAAAACCAATTACTTGTAAATCAAATAAAATTCAAGTTTTGTTTAAATAATAATAATTTCATTGTTTCGGTACAAATGGATGCATCGGTACTCCCGTTGACGCCGAGTGGCTCACAATCATTGCTGTAAAGGAAAGGCATTTAAGTAAATGAAACAACAATTGGAGAGAAAAGAAAGTGCTTTGAAGTGAAAGCCTATCAGTCTATCAGTGGATGAGTCTATCAGTTGACCATTGATTTCAATTAAACCAATAATTAGTTTCAAACAATTGATTAAAATTATGAAACCTATTGGTTGTGAAGCCCTTACTGTCCAAACCTATAGCCCTATACAAGAACCCTATGAAAGCTGACAATTGGATAACTGATTGACTACTAATGAACTCATGAGTCATGACATGTTCAAGATCATAGATCATACCATAATCCTATACGAGAGCTGTCTTTGAGATTCATTTTGTTTCCAATTCGGAGCCATTTGTACTAAAAATAAGTTTAAAATCAATTCGTTTTAAGACTAACTCAAGAAGTCCTCAACAAAAGGCTTCACAAAGAGTCAGAGGAAAGGCATTTATTTGACTCGAAGTAGGAGTTTATGCTTCAATAATAAGACAACACTTACCACTGTAGGGATCATATATGGGATACCCGACCCCAACGTGTGTGTGATGATGAGTATGTAAATGTCTTTGAGGAGGGGGTGATCGTTGGCGATCCGTTCCCTTCATGTCTGTCGGATCTTCTTTGGTCGGACTCGAGTGGGATTCGGGTACAGAAGGAATCGATTTGCCGGTCGGCGCAGGTATACTACCAGCTGATGGGGTTTTAGATGGAGTCATGTGATGCGGACCAGTAGTGCCCGCCGTCGGAGATATTAAAGCTCTTTCTTGGAGTTCATGTATTTTATGGGAACCGAAGTGTGAGACGGGATGTAATAAATCCATGTTTTTAGGGTTGGGTGGAGTAGAATGTAATTTAGACACTAAAGGGTCGTTAGGATGAGTGGGTGCTAGTGATGGCGTCCCAGGGATGTCCATTGAACCGATAGGACTGGGAGGCGCCACAGGAGACATGTGGTAACGTAGTTGCGGCGGAAGGTATTGACCCGAATAGGGGTTTCCCACCATTACTGGACTCATAGAACCCGCTCTAAACATAGGGTGTGAGTGTTCAAAGGGTGTGAAATGTGGCGGAAGGAAGGATGGGTTGAAATAGTATCCATTGGTGGGCGGAGGCGGGGGTCCAGTGGTTTCCATCGTTGGTTTTACGCCTTCTTCTTTGAGTTTGCATTTGTTTTTGTCCTCTTTTTCGTCATTTGTTTTGTCTTTCTTTGAATTATCTTTTGGTTTTGGACTAGAAATCGATGGATTGGTTGAGTGCTTATGACTTGAAGTCTTTGTCGAATCACTCTTTGATCGGTTGACACCATCTTTCAACAGAGGCGGCGGTCCTATACCTGCGCTCAAATGCAAATCAAAGTCAGATTTGGACTGATGTTCAATCAAACTGTCCATAAAATAACGTTTCGTTTGTTCCTCTCTGTGTCTGTCCATCAATGGTTCGAAAGGAGTTGAGGACAGACTTTGATGAGACGACCGATTCTTTTGTGCATTTTGTGCATCCATTTGGGACTTGAGTTCAATGTTTTCTTTAAGGATCTGTCGGTTTTCGGACTGTTTTTCCTTAATGTTAGTCGAAATCGAGTCTAAAGTCGAATCACTTTTTGACGGCTGAGAAGAGGGTCTGATATTTGCCGGAGATTTCACAGACGATTGCTTTGTGGCCGAGGAGTCAACCACTTTATTCACGTGAGGAGAATGTCTTTTGTTTGGTTCAGTGTTTTGTCGGTCTTTATCCGTCTGTTCTTTAAACATATTTTGTTGTCTCTCGTGCTCTAAATATCGTTCGCACTGTTCCTTATATGACGGGTCAGTGGCCAACAGATGCATGTGATAGCTCGGGTCGATGGGAGAAAACCCCGAATACCTTTGCATATATGGGTAGGAATTGTAAGGATAGCCCTGAGAGACAGATGCGAACTCGTGTAGACTCTCTGGTGAAGCGCTTGAAGGCATTGGCGATGAGTCGGGAATGCTTTTGACGATCGGAACCGACTCTTCAGATCTGTTCTTATCTTTTTGGTCAGAATTAACTCTTTGTCTTTTGGAACCAACACTTCGGGAGAATTCCGTTTCATTGGTTTTACTACTGCTGTCCTGAAGACTTGATGAGCGCTGAGCGTCGGTATTGGAAGCACTGACAGACATCATGTATTGGGACTGATTTGCACCAAAGTAGGGGTAAAGACGGAAATTCGGTGAACTTTGGTTCGGGATTTCGACATTTGGATTATCAACCGTCAGATTGTCTTCGGGTTTGTCTAAGCTTTCGATTTCATTCGCTTCTATCGTAGGGTTTGTGTCGTTTGCGTCCGAAATGTCCGAATAGGCAGGACTTCGCACGTTCTCTATAGAGGCGTCGCTTCCGGCGCTCAACTTATTATCCGTTACATCAGATTCAGACACATTTGTTGTACGAATGAGTGAACTGTTGGGAGAATTAATGCTTTTGAAGGGAAGGTCGACTTCCATAGGTCTAGAATGCGAACCATTCACTAAATCTATTCCCGAGTATATATCATTAGCTACCGGTGCTATCGATGCGTTCATTGAAGTCACTTCACTTATTTCGCACTCGTTTTTAGGCTTTTCTATTAATTTTGAAAATTTTGTTTCAGAAATATTGTTAACTGAAGACAAACTCAATGACAAAGTGCTGTCATTTGAAGACTTCCGGTCTTTATCTCTGTCTCTCTCGCGGTCTCTGTCTTTAGATTTCTTCTTGTGTTTTGACTTCTCTTTCTTCAGTCCCTCTAAAGAAGGATTAATAACATTGGTTTCGCCCATAATTGTGGGTTTGGGTTGAATTGGCTTTAAGTTAGAGCCGACGGAAATGAGTCCACTATTGATTGAAGGCATAGGAACTAAAGGTCTGACCGAAAGTGTTAGTCCTGGGTTCGAGGGTTTGATTTTCCTGTCGTTAGAATTGCTTTCAATTTTAATGTTCAACTGATCCGAACTGTTTTGATCGATCAGATATGAGGGTTGGGTCGAGACTAGGAATGTATTGGCACTGTTAGCAACTGCAGAACTGTTGGTTCCTGAGGTAGTGGTAATAGAAGTGATAGAACTGGTAGTACTTGTGGTAGAAATAGATGCCAATGACTGTATGTCTTCACTACTCATAGCAGAGAATTTTAATGAAGTATTTTTATCCGAGTTCTCGTCAGCACTGGTAGGAAAGGAATCACTTTTATTCGACACGTCTTCCGATTCGATCACAACTGAAGCCAAAGTAGAAAGACTTGAATTCAAATTGTCGTTGAGTTCGGGTGTCATGTCTTCAGTCGCTTTAACTGATGGACTCGAAGGTAGACTAATAGAGTCAATGATATTGTCCTCATTGTCAGATGTGAGCACCGATGCATCCTTTGCCCCATCAATAGCACTGGTATTGGACTCGTTATGGCAATGAGCGTGTGTTTGATGGTATTTAAGACCATTGATATGCTTATACTTTTTACTACAATTAGGTTCCGGGCATTCAATCAATACCGGAGATGATGGCTGAGCCACAGGTGTGTTGGGTTCACTGGAAACACTGGACAGCACCGGAGTATTGCGTGTTTGAGATCTATTTCTTTTGTTTCCTTTTATATTATTAGTGATGTCATTGATTGGACTCAACTCGAGGTCAGAAGGTCTTCCTTTCCTCTTAGAGCTGGTCGGAGCACTGGTATCACTCTTTGCAGGACTGGCGGGAACAGTAAACCCAGAATTAGCAGTTCGCCTACCCTTCCCATTGCGAAGTTTGCTCTGAACTGTTCGACTGTCCGTCGATGTGTCGGCAGTAATGGTTGAACCGCGAGATCTCTTTCCTCTGCTATTCTTATTACTTTTAGACTCAATATCACTTGTGGGGGACTCACAGAACCTCGGGGGCGCCCAATCATGTTTAGTGCAGTCTAATAGAGTGCCGACGTATGTCTTCCCCCTCCACGTGACGTTCACTACTAATACGCCTACAAATGATTTCAATTTTATATTTAATATCACTTTAAGTAAAATCCAAACAATAATTAAGACAACAATCAATACCTCCTTCTGTTTCCTGCCATACAATGCCCTCTAATGTAACACTAGTTCCCGGTTCACACGGACCCAAGCAATCGGGTTCAGTAATGGTGCCAACACTGGTCGAAGTGCCCGTATCTCTGGTCTCTGAGATGTTTTCCTCAGACTATAAATGATTGAAAAAATGTTTCGAAAAATTTTAATATATTTTCAATGAATTGAAAATCAATTGAAGTGAAAGTCAAACGAAAGATAATTTAGCGAACGCTTAAAATTGGACCGAATTATGGATATAATCGCAGCACAGAGTGCGGTTCGCTTTCATACCTGTCCTCATATGGACTCAACACTAACACAATTGAATTGTGAAGAAAACCTATCGATTGATTGATTCAATGATAACTTAATGACAAATACTTTTCCCAAAACTACGAGTAATTGAAATCTATTTTAAACTTTCTTTTCATAAAAATTGTTTTCAAATATACTTTTCATTCAATTATTTGTTATTTTTATTTCCATTTATTTAATTACTGAAACACACCCTTAATAATAAGCCCCTAAAATAGAAAATTGAAACAAGGTCTTACTTTGGGTTCGAGTTTGATCTTCTTGTTAGGTGAGGGGATATTTTTGGTCAATTCATCAGTTCTTAAAATCACAGTTGGGTTGAGAGAAGCGGAAGAATATTTTAGAGTCAATGTGTTAGAAGACAACGGATTGACAGTTGAATTGGTGGCCAGTCTTGAGATCTGTGCGCTGGCACTGACACCAGGAGTCGGATTTGACAATGAGAAGGGAGAGGATTGACTACAAGTGCTCGACTTATTTGGTTGAATGTCATTTGATTTTGAATTTATAAGCAAACCATTCATTTCAGTCGATGTGACACAAGGTTTGGACGAATTGGAAGTCTTGTTGGTCTGAGTTGTGTTGGATTTATTGCCCACAGAAGTAGAACCGTTGGAATTGTTGGCAACACTATTGACAGCACAGGTCTTATCCTTATCCCTATTCTTATCCTTTTTGTCTCTATGACTACCACTCCTTCCTTTGTTTGAATGCTTTGATGACTTAGTGTCTGATGTCATCGAACCAGAAGAAGATAATGAAGAGATCACAGAAGAAGTGCTAGAATTGCCGGCATTTATACCCTGATTGTGATCACTAGAAGAACAACTGTTTGTCATAACTGAAGAGTTGGCAGAGTTATGATCTCTGGCCGAGACGTACTTCGAAGCACTTATATCTGAGGAAACGATTTCATGTTTGGCTTCACATGACTTCCCGCCAATGTTTTTGCGCTTTATTTTCATTTTAAGTCCTTTGTCTACAGTCGCCGAGTGCTCCACACTTGTAGTGACCGCCGGTGTAGACACTGAAGAGGTTGACGACGATGTCAGCGATGATGAAGAGGACGTGGAGTTGGTTGAGGAACCACTGGAGTGGTGGTGATGATGATGGTGGTGGTGGTGATGGTGTCCAGTGCTCGACACCGATGTGCTTACGTTTGGTGTCAATGAAGTGCCGGTCGCACCCATACGTGAAGATTTAGAGTTAGACATAACTGAAGCACAGGTTTGAGAGGACTGTTGGGTAACACTGTCTATCAAACCGCTAACGGAATCACAATTAGTTTTAATGGTTTTATCACTACTACTGAGAGAACAGTCCTTTTGTTGACCACTTTTATCGTTGGTTTGTCTTTCAATATCGGCGTCCAAATCGATGATCAGATCTCCGATTCCGAGTTCCCATTCATTATAATCGTCATCAAAGTTAGTGGCGCTGGGATTGGATCCACTGCTCGAAGAGTTAGCTGCCGATGGAGTCTTCGGGTTTGGATTCGCTGAACGATTGACTATTGTTTGAGAAGAAATGGTACTGTTTTTTGGACAGGTATTAGAGGCTAATGAAGATGATATCGAAGATGAGGAGGAATGCGATGGACTCTTAGGATCGGTAGCTAAAGGTTGTTGACCTTTGATTGAATCAATTGATTGAATGTTCGGATTTGTGTTGCAATTATTGCTTAGTTTGTGATCTACAGCCACCCGAGTGCGGTGGCCATCCTTACCGGTGCTCTCTTTCATTTATGATCGTTGTGGCCGCCTATCAATAGGAGACCACTTGAAGGAGTCATTTGTTTACAAGAAATCATTCAAATGATGACAAAAACCAATTATTTTTCATTCAATTACTTCTTCATTAAAGACCTGAAGAGTCGGTGAAGACCTGAGGAGTCAGTGAAGACCTGAAGACCTAATCCAACAAAATATGCAAACATTTAAACCAATTATCAGTTATTGAGTGAAAAAGTCAAGTGCTCTTCAGGTATAGGAGTTTGGATTAGAAATGTGAGAAATACTAAATATTTTTGAGACAAAAACTGTAAGCACTGTAAGAATGGATGCATTCATTGATTTGACAAAAGGACTGTTAGATTGAGACCAGTGCTCACAAACCAACAACTCATAGCACAGAACAGACAGCTGTTCATTGCTCTCAATATCTGCACCGTATTATCCGATGCCATCGTTGGCAGCAGACATCGCACACACTGTATGTACAGCTCATACAGCACTGGTATGAGCATTGGTATGAGCACTGGTAGTCTATTGCTTCACTTTCTTTATTGTTCAAATTGGATGCGTATATGCAGTGAAGCCTACTTTAGGACAACCTATCAGTCAGTCTATCACTGAATCACTTTTGTCTCAACTGATGACCACTTCTTGAGTTCATTATCAGAGAAGAAGTGATAATAAGATTAAACTATTCTTTCCTTTCATTAATTCATTCATAGTTTCACTGCTTTTATGCAAAACAAACACAAATCAGATATTAAGACAATATTTGGACACAAATTAGTGACCAATTGATTGCAAAATGAGTTTATTTTAGATTAAAAACAATTGAATTGTGTTTTGAATAACAAAAGACTAAATAGTATTCAATAATCAGATAATTGTCTTCAAATCACTTAATCTTATGTCCAATCGATAAAACACTTACCAATAGCTGTATTACTGAAATACCCCTGAATGTGGTGGTCAGGGGTGGGGTATGTTGTGGTAACTGATCCAGAGTTGACTTAATTGTCTGAGATTGTGGTGAAGACTAACTGAAGTGGAAGTGGAGTCCAACACAAGTCCAACACAACAGCAATGGATTGAAGAAAGGCTTTGAGTGAATGACAAAACCATTCAATGGTTTCCTTGTTTTGTCTTCTTTTCACTTTATATCACATATTGTCGACAATTAATGCATATTTAGTGAAGACTTTGCATTCAATTCAATACAATTAAAGTCCGATTGAGTTGTGAAACAAATATTCAATCAATTAATAGATTTTGTGTTACTTTTGGTCGGACTTCAAACAAAATGGGGAAAAACCTGAACACAAGAGTACGACTGCGCTCACACTTACGGCTCAGACACCATATACTCTCCTCTCTCTCTCTCCTCTGCCTCCCTGTCCCTCAACAGAGTCTTTATGTCTCTCTAGCACTGGTTATTCACCAAAATTGCAGTAACTGTTAAGATCATAGACGATTGTTGGAGGAAAAACTAAACTCAATTTATTCAATAAAAAGGTACACTCAGAGACAAATTTTACTTTCAAAATCAAAGGGGAAAGCTAATTTGATCCCACCAATACCCATTGATGAGACCCATCCCAATTGAAAGAGGAGGTCATACTGAACATATATTAGCTATTTCCCCCTTAAGATTCCGGTGCGTTTAGAAGCTAGAGGGCTCTAAAGTTAAAATTTTCAAGTTACAGATTTTGACAAATAAACCAACAATTTCGACTACTTCGATCATGCTGAATCGATTGGTGTACATGAAAATTGCGAAATGTTAATAATTTTAAAGTTACAGGTAAATTTAGTAGGAAATCACAGCCATCCTACTAAATTTACCCGTAACTTTAAAAATATTAGTTTTACACGATTTTAATATACACCAATGGATTCAGCATGGTCGAATTAGTTAGAATTGATGGGTTATTCGTCAAAATCTTTAATTTGAAAATTTCAACTTTAGAGCCCTCTAGCGCCTAAACGCACCGGAATCTTAAGGGGGAAAAACTAATGTATGTTCAGTATGACCTCCTCTTTTGATT
This sequence comes from Pantelozetes paolii, assembly GCA_034687845.1. Classification (NCBI taxonomy): domain Eukaryota; kingdom Metazoa; phylum Arthropoda; class Arachnida; order Sarcoptiformes; family Oribellidae; genus Pantelozetes; species Pantelozetes paolii. The sequence continues at coordinate 23,695 of JAQGAT010000688.1, forward strand.
GGGATGGGTCTTATTAATGGGTATTGGTGGGATCAAATTAGCTTTCCCCTTTGATTTTGAAAATAAAATTTGTCTCTGAGTGTACCTTTTTATTGAATAAATTGAGTTTAGGTTTTCCTCCATCGATCGTCTATGGTATAAGTCAACTGACCCCTCATATCTTGAATTCCCTTCTAACTTGAATTGATATTTCTGGTCCCAAACAATTTAAGATCCAAGGTTTAACAGTATAAGTAAATCGATTTGATGGCCGGGTATACGACAGGTGCCAAACATCTTATAGTACTGATCCATACAAACTGTTGGAAAAGTGCTTTCAGTGTTTTTAACCCCTGTTTCAGGGTTTGTGTGATTTTTTAGTGAATTTCTAAAATCAATAAGACTTGCGATCAGTTTAGCGATGAATTGAATGACATATCCTTTGCTCTGAATTTTCTCTAACATAATGGCCGGGAATATTCGGCCCGGTTTTGAGCCAATCATAATCGGATCTCTTTTCTCAAGATATAGCTTATCTCTCATCCAGTCGTTTGTCAACCAATTTGTAGTCTGATTATTATTATTTATACTTTTATTATTAATCAAGTTATTTATTGAATATTAAACAATCAAGATTATTTAGATTTATTTCCTTGAGTTCATTATTTGCTTGAATTCTTAATCCAACCGGCCATTGATCTCATGATAATAAGGCAACTCTTTCTCCAAGCGTTCAAACCATGCCTTCAGTTTCGGATAATCATTCAAATCCTTGTATTCATTGACACAAAGCACTGAAAGTGAGGCCAACAGTGCTATGTCAGCGATGGTCAGCACATCTCCGGTCACGTACTTGTGGTCACCGATCAAAGTCTCCATTAGTTTTAAATTGTTTTTGAAATGTGCTGTCTGTTGTTGAGTGAGTTGTACGCCCCGGTATACTTTGCACATCTGTTATCAAGTGAATTGTATAAAATACAATATAAGGGGTATATTTTGAAATCAAAACTACCAGGGCCTCTTTTATAGATGCATAGAGTGCTTGGTCAGTGT
>JAQGAT010000689.1:0-24724 GCA_034687845.1 Pantelozetes paolii
TCTCTCGCTCTCTCTCTCTCTCTCTCTCTCTCTCTCTCTCTCGCATTCTCTCTCCAAATGAATAATTGATATAATTTTTCGCATCAATTGAATGATTTTGCTATTAATGAGAAGAAATAGTCTAACGATTGATATATTATATAGTATTTTAAAAAACATGTTATGCTTATCGACAGACCCTATGATTAAAATGAAATATTAGTGAAAAGTGTTTTTCTTTGACTGAATTTTAGGATCCATTTCCTAAAAGCTTTGCATTCATTACAACTATAAATAGGTTTTTAATTTGGTTTTTAATAATCAGTAAAATATATTTTCCACTGTATTTTCAAAATGACATTTATCTATGAGTTGTTAAGCAGTTTTTGTTTAACAAACGTCTGAGACGTTTAAATAATTGATGAGAAAAATGAGAAAATAATTTTTAATTTTGCAGAAAAACTAAATAACAAATTGTTTTTATCGATTAACAAATGACAAATCAGTTTCAAATGACTTTCATATTAATTGAAGTATTTGTTGAAAAGTTTAAACTAATTTTCAAATCAATTCATTACAAATTGATTATCTCATCGATCAGTGAGTTGTCAGTGAGAAAAGGGGCGGAAAAAAGCATTCAAACAGTTATTTCAAATGAAACCCTATTTTTGAAGTTATTTTTAAAACTAATGTTTAATTTAAACATTAATTACTAATCAATAAAAAACACTTCAATCCTCTGCACAGGTATTATCCGACTGCTATTTGCCGCCAATTGTAGCCCATTTCAGACACCACACGGATCTGGTTGTGCTTCTGGACCATCGATGGACCAAATATTATCTTTTGGATCAATTGTTTGACATTGTTTTGGATGAGAAGCAAATCAATTCATTAATACTTCAATTATATTCAATACTTGAAGACTTTGAGAACAGGGGTTGCAATCAATTGCCAAACAATATCATTAACACAGTTATTGTCTGCGCCTCTGATGAGGACATCATCTTAATTGTGCCCAATATTGGCGCACAGGTAGTCAACAGTAATCAGAGCACCAATAGTTCAACGATTATAACACTTCAGGAGTTTTTGTCTAAAGTGTTGGCAAAACTGTTGCCGCACTCACTGTTCGGATCGGTAGGCACTGTCCTGAGTCAGCCATCAGTGCAAATAAGTGACTCTAAAACAATCGTCCAATTGATCGCATTTCGCATACCTGTGCAACAGATGAGTGCCGGCGACGAGGACTCTGACCTAAATATTAACTATTGGTTTGATATAAACCGTTCAAAACTTATTAATCAATTTTGTTGTCTCAATGACACCAAACTGTTAACACAATTGGATTACATTTATCTGAAATTTTTATGCAATAATAATAACGATTTGATTCACAAATCAATTAAATTAATCACTGATTGCAGTAATAATTGAGTGCTTTTTGCTCAACATTTAAGATATTATCTATAGATAACTGAAAATTGATTTTTACTTATGTTTTATTGCTTTTTATTTTTTCTCTCTCTTTAACTGATATTTAATAACATTTTAAACTATACTTTAATTTTTGTTTTTCTCTTAACTCTGTTTTTAAATATCGTTTGATTTGCACTGTTATTAAAGACAAGGTTTTTGACTGATATAAAGCATTTGTATTTTGTTTTTGTTTGTTAATCATTACTGTATTTCCTTTACGTTTGATGTTTTGCTTTTTGTATAAAAATAAAGCTTTGATTTTAAAGTCATATATATTTTGATGTAATAATAAATCAAAAAATTTGAAATCTTTTCTCGATTTATGTTTGAATTTAATGAAAAAAAAACTTTACTTTTATTTGATTTCAATAATAAAAATCCAATAAAAATGTTATGAAGTGAATGAATGAATGAATAATTTTTTTCCTTCAACTTTCAAACACATCATTCAATAAATTAGTTTTTTTATTGATTTATGTTTGAAAATATGTAAAAATAAGTTTTCATTTCGACATTTGTTTTATTGATATTTAAATTAATATAAAATAAAACTTTATAAACACTTTAATTGCATTTAAAATTCAATTTGAGTGCAAAATGTGTATTGAATTAAGTTTTTATTTGCTTTTACTTGAATTTCATAATAAGTTCAAGTAGTGTATACTTGAAACTCTTCTTGTTCATTGGTTCAGGGCATTATTACATCTAATGTTTATCTTATAAAATATTAATGCATTCAGTGGGGAAGGGAGAGGAAGAGTGGGAAGAGATATAACAATTGAAAAGTTCAAAAACATTTGTTAACTCAACAAAAGAAAAATCAATTTTTACATAAAAGTCATAAAAACTCAGAATTTCTAAGAATTTTGAGTAAAAATTTGACTTTAGTTTTGAAATCAATATTATATTTCAATGAATACTTGAATTCACTGAAAGTTTTTACAACTCTTTGTTATTCACATGAATTAGAGATCCATTAATCGGGTCTTGAATTCAGATTTTACTTTCTCTCCTCATGAAAGAGACCTTCAATTCAATGTTAATGTCGGAAATAAATATCAGGATTTGATTTCAATATAATATTAAAAGCAATATTATTGTCTTCAAAGCCTTTTGAGTGCCTTTAATGGCCAGGGAGTACTTGTGCTAAACAAGAAAAAATATAATTAAAAAACTTATAGAATATTCTGTGTATAGAGAGAGCTATGGTTTGAAGCCTTTGAGCGCAAGAATTGATTTTCGCTTTTAGTTTAGAAACAGAAATCGATTTTAGCCGTCATTACAAGACATATGTTGCCAACCGTGCTGTAGAGCACTGGTAGGTTTGGCATTCATTGAGCAAAAGCAAGAATATTCCGTTCAATATATAGACCAAAAAGAGCTGATATTGAGTCACAATATTTGCTTGAAGTCGAGTCAGTCGTGTCGATGAAAGCACCGATGGATTAGTCAATAGTGAGTATATTTGGTGAATATTTTTCATGAATTATATTTTGTTTATTAGTATTTTTGTTCACACTTTCCCTTCATTTGATGTAAAAATGAGTGAAATGTGTATTCATTACTATTTTAGAGTTTGTTTTATAGATCCAGTGCTTAGTAAGTGGTGTTTCAATCTCTCCGGTGTTAGGAGAGCACTGGTATATAAGAAATTTATTGATTTTTACTTCTTCTCTGTCAAAACAAAGATTATATTTAATATAAAATTTTCATTTTTATTGGTTTTGCATTTTTTTCTTGTGTTTAGTGTCTGCGATAAACAATAATTTATTTTTTACTTTTATTTACATAAAAGTCTGAAAATATTTGTTAAGCGATAAAAACATTTGATTTTCAATCAAGACTTGAATTCAAATGACTATAAGTCTTGGCATTGAAGCAGAATATTCATAAGTCTTATGGCTATTATAGCACAAGAAAAACATATAACTATTCATTCAATGTCTGTCCCATTGGTATCGATTCTGTAGTCAATTGAGTACGAAATATAGGGACTATTGTTGTATTGAAATGAGAAAGAGATTTCTTAACCGAAAGTCTTATTTGATTTTTACTGTTTATGTATTGATATTAATGTTGTTTTTTGTATTAATTTTTTTCACAGATTTGCATTAGATTTATGGCAAATATATAACACAATCACTAAACAAAACTATCGCTGAAATAACTGCTCAAAAGTTAATGATTATAAAACAAAATACTGTTTAACACAATCAAGAAAATAGTTTTAATAATAATAATAATAACTTTTAATTAAAAGCTTAGTAATTGCAACCCTGAACAGTTTTTAATTGGATTTTGAATATTTCACTCTCAAATGGGTTTCAAAAAGTCATTGCAATTCAAATCAAGAGTAATAATGAATTCACAGTATATTCTTGGTATCTCTTCTGCAATTAAATAGCAATTAATTATTATTAATTAAAATCCAAATTAATTTTTTTGTCTGACATTTAATTATCAAAGATTTATTTTTATCATTACAAACACCCCCTTTTTGGTCCAACATTAAGGGGTATTTTAGCAGTAAATACAGAGTGAAATACTCAACACTAAATCATATCAAATGTTTATGGATTTGGCCATCAATTATAGTCGACTTAATTGCAATGAACTCATTACTCTTCAGTACATACCGACGCTTCCAATGGTATTGTCAGGTGCTTAACAACTTTTATATATATTTGTTTAATAACCCTATGTTTTGAGTTATAAATACATGAAATTAATCTCCGGATTATAGGCCAAGTGATTGAACACTGATTTATAGATAGAGTAGTTTAAACACAATTACAGAAATGATTTCACATTTGATTTGTTGTTTATTTTTTAGTCTCACTTGAAATCTCTTGAATTCAATTTTTGAAGTGTTTCTGATAGTCTTGAAAAATTATTTTCATTACTTTATCTCAACAATATTAGAGATAAATATAGTCATTTGCAAAGACATTAGATATATACTAGGATAACTTATTTTTTGTTGTTTTATGCAATAATATTTGAAGATTTTATTTATCATTCAATTTGAGTGAATGAAAAATAAAATTACATTTCTTATTTTGAATAAAACATTTGATTAGATTTAATGTCAATCACACGAAGAATATTGAATTAATGTCACAATAAATTGTATAAAATATAACATTAATGTCAGAAATATTTGATTTTTTTCATAGTTTTCATGTAATTATTGGTAAAAATATTTTAATTTGTTATTAAATCAGTAAAAAAAATGAAATATATTTTTATTGCGATTTTATTCATGTATTTAAGCAAACGATTAATTCTTCACACCTTTTATACATAAATTTTATCAATCATTCAATCATTTGATTTGAATTTTAAATAACATTATTAATAATTTTATTCCCTTTTCACACACACATACATACACACCAGAGATGGGAAGTCTGGGAACATTTTTGGTGATAATTTCAGGCGTAATAACTATATTAATCTCATTGATGTACATTGAGCTGTCTGTCCGTCTGTACAAGAGCTGGCCTTTGAAGTCTTACTGTATATCAGTTGCCACAATCGCTGTCTTCCCGGTATGTAGTCTCTGTTGTTCCGGGTTTTGTTAATACCTGTCCAAAAACTAGCTGTGATTATAAGGAAAGATGTTTTAAATCTAATCTAAAATTCTGTCACTTTTTCAACACAATTGCAGTGAAAATGCATTTTTAAGTGAAACCATTAATCCCTATCATAAAAGCAATCATTTTTTCTGAGTCTAAAGTCAAGAGTGTTTTACATAATAACTATCAGAAACTCATGTTTTGTATTAATATTTAATGAAAAAATATATAAAATATAATTTTTGTTTTGTAAATCGTTTGAAAACACAGTGTGTTTGAGATGTAAAACATATTTTTGCTGTTATTTTTTACTATTAATTATTTATCAAAACATTTATACCATTTCTCTTAAGAGTAAGGCATTTGTTAAGCAAATAAAACACTAATTTTATGGTAAAATCATTTTTATATGAATTAATTTTGAGACCAGTTTTCCTAAACCAGAAATTAATCTGAAGTTCAAATACTATTTCAATAATTCAGAGATTATAATGAGAATTAAGTCACAATTTAATCGATAGTGAATATTTGTCTAATAAAAGGTTCAGAAACATTTTATAATCAAATATTTTCCTATTCATTCATTTATTTCAATTAAAACACAATTAAATTTTTACATTTCAGACATTAATTGCAGTTTTAATCCATTAATCAATTGCTTTGAACTCAATATATGCTATAATTTTTGTCATCAATTGATAGATCGCTTCGTTATGTTTCTTACTCTCAATTCTGATGCCGAGAGCACACGACGTGAACACAACGACAGCCACTCTTTACCAACCGTTAAGTTTAGTACTGTTTTACAAATTAGTGATCAGTTATTTTGGACGCGAGGAGACACTGAAGCAGACTTTAGAGGGACAGGAGATGCCATTAAAAGGACCCCCTTTTTATCAGCTCTGTATATGTCTTCCAAACGCTTCTATGAATAAGTAATTCATAAATCTTTTCTTACTTTCCTCCCCTTATTCACCATTTATTTCACCCTTAAATCGATAAACTCTATACAATACTGAGCACGGATTTTAAGAAAGGGTGGGTTTATTTCAATCGTTAGTATAAGAAATGATTAGTTTTGCACCTGTCTTCAAATTATGTGAATGTCTATTATAGGTAATTTTAAAGCAGAAGGGAGATATTATTAAATTATTTAACATGCTAAACTGCGTGACCTTTCCTTGATTAAATACCCCTTTGATATCTCTGTTGTATTTAATTTGTTATATATCTCAAAAAGTTATGTAATATTTGTCTAAAAATAATCTTTTTATTAATTATTTTCATTCATTTAAAGGAATTTATATTATCTGATGAAGGCCTGCATCTATCAGCTATTTGTTGGACCCTGTTTCCTTTACTTTGTTATGGGGGTGGCCAGTAAGACAGGCGTCTACACCGCCGGACAAGTGAGTGCACAACACAAATCAATTACTGTTGTATTAGTGATGTATAAAAATAGTTGTCTTTTCAATACTGTAGTCGTAATTAAATTAGGTTTGAATTTATTAGCTTTTACTCTTAAAATCACATGACTTTCCGCACAGGAAATGAGAAGTCATACCAGAATTTAGTGGTTTTAATCCTAAATCAATGTCTGCTTTGTAATGAAACTGAGGGGAAAGGGGTTCACAGGATTGACATTTGACTGAAGTCTCATGTAATCGCGTGTCAGCTTTGAGTTGTTTATAAGATTAGTTGAAAGCAGAGTTGACTTTAAATAAACACACTTTAAGTGTATTACGAAAAGAATTTATTTTCCTGGCTGAGCTTATTATATACAGTAAATACCCCTTAGAATCAGGGGGTAATATCAGATTTATATTAATTAGTAATTAATAATTACGCTTAATTTTATTTATACCATCATTAGTCTATTTAAATACTTTATTATGGGATGTAAATTATAATTCAAATTAATTATACTTGGTCATTTGTTATAACTGTTTATTATTTAGTCAAACATAAATTAGCATGATACTTAAATTTGTGTACACAGATCAAATTATTTAACTCAAATAATTAATATTTATATTTTATAGTTTTCATTTGAGAATGCTGCAATTTACATACTAGTCCTTGGTGGCCTATCATTCTGCGTTGGAATATACTCATTGGAGATCTACTATAAGATGACCCAGACTGTGCTACCCGGCTATTACATACGAAGCAAATACTATATTTTGCAAATGTATTTCGTTATAACCAGATTTCATATAATAATTTTCGATACCCTGGGCACAAATGAATTCCTGCCCTGTCATCCACCCATCTCCTCATTTGTTTATGGCCTATGTAAGTAAATATGAGCAAGCATAAATTATATTAAAATTATTTTAACCCTGATCTGTCTCTTAAATCAATTTTAATTTTGATAAAATAATTTTCAAGTCATTTAACAATAAGTTTAGATAACAATCAGGCTCTCTGTTTGTGTGCACAGTATGTCTGACCCAAACCCTTTTTATAGAGCACCGACCCATTAACTGATATAATATATCTGTGATTACCTCAAAGACACGACCAAATCATTAGACAAATGAAAAATTGCAATCAATTTATAGCGTTATCTGAAATAAATAAGACAATAATTTGAGACCATTTTTATCGTCTGTTTGTTCACAACAAACAAAATAAATATAGTTTTTTGTTATTTGTCTTCAGTTTTGTCGTGACTTTGATCACAAAAATGCAAACAATATTTTCTCCACTTATTTGCAGTAAAGTTAAATAACAAATGCCTTTTAATGACTTTGAACTTCAGCTCTATTACAGGTATAATGGGTTTTATTTGCTATGAAATGAAAGCAAATAATAAAAATCAAAACATTTTTTGCGTCAAATCTAACGACAAATTAATTAATTTTTATTTCACTCAAAATAATAGTCATTAAAATTGTTAACAATTTTTGATATTATGTCAAAAAAAAATGTTTAGCTATTACAGAATATTCTGTAAACTGTGTACTGTTTTAATGTCCTGATTGAAGGGTTAGACAGCACTGGTATTATGTCAGGAGTTTAGAGAGTTTTCGCAATTTTTTGTCATATGGTTACTAACATTGAAATAAAAAATCAATGATTTAATGGCATTATAAGTGAAAAATCGATTGCAAAACAAGAGGTAATCCGAAAATAAGGCGTTTATTTCACATTTACCCATGTGTATTTACACAGTCACAGAATTTCAAGGCTTTTAACACAAAATATAATTAAGTTTTTAGTTATTTATTGATACCTTTTGCGTGAAATACGGTATAGATTGTGTGAATGACGGTATAAAATGTGTGAAAATTGATAACATTTGTCACAAAATTATAACAATTTATTAAATACTAAAATATTTCAAATAATTTAATATTAATTATGATTTCTGTTACAGATTTACGAAACTCCTTACTACTCTTAGAGTCCCTACTGTTAGCACTGTTGGCCAGGTATGTGTTTATGAGACCACCGCCGGACCGACGTCTAGACAACTACTGTGAATCTATGGCCGACTCAATCACATGACAATCAATATGCGGCCGAAATGACTATAACAGTGTCCTAAACACCTCTCGTCCTCTGGCAGCGGCCGTTGCTCTGATCGACGGCGCAGGTAGTTGTAGTAGTAATGACAATACAGTGATGACTATTACTGCTATGAATAGCACCGAAAAGTATATACGAATAGAGGGTTTGAATCCAAATATAAACAATAGTTTGAATAATAATAACATTAATATTAGAGACATATCTTTAGCTAATAGTTGTAAAGAAGTGAATGTTTAGTTTGAATATGTTTTTTCTCATTCATTAGTCATTTGATAATAATTGTTATCAGATCTCAGATAAGGGTTTCCTCTTTTCCTTTGTATAAATTTTGGCTCAAAATGATTGTTTGATTGAATTGTGTTTTTTTATTGTTGTTTTTTAGACCACTTTTTTAGTGAAATGTTTTGTTAAACATTAGATCTGTTTTGTAATTATTAAAAGCAAAATACAATTTGAAAATCATTGAAATAGAGTACAAATTGATTGTAAAAATTTGAAAAATAATATTTTGAATGTATTGTTAAGAAAACAAAATCAAAAAATTATTAATAAATTTTTTAATGCAATCAATCGTTGAAATGAAAGAAATAATAAAATTTATTATTTATTTGAAAACAAAAGCTATTTTTATGACTTGTTTTTCACTTCAATTTTTATTTTGTTTATTTATTATTGTTTGAGAATTTGTGAAAAAAATAATACAATAAAATTTATCTTGATTATATCTTAATTAAATACTATCAAAGTCATAATCATAGTCACAAGAAAAATGCTTAAATAACTAGTAATTTGATTATGAAATCAATTTTCATCGTCTTTTCTGAGCTATGATTTGCCACAACCTGTTCAATCAGTTCAATATTAGTTTCAGGGTTATACAAAATTATTACTATTAGTATTTTACCTGTTTACAATCTCAATCTGTTGCTCACCATCTGACGTCTTTTGTTCAGTCCTTTTACACCTTTCCTGATAAACCAAATTTTTGAGCACCCGATCCATGTCCTGGTTGTGACCATTGCTTAGTTTGGAGTAATGTTTAAACCAATTCATCGGAATATTTATATATTCTGGATAAGGGGTTAATAAATTTGAAATGCAATCAAAGGGGGAATTAAATGTGAAATAAGAAGTTATTTATTTAATACTTATTAGTGAAAGAAGTGTTAAATATTATATATGTTTATAACCCCCTAACAAAGGGGTATATTATAGTTACCGTCAATATAGAGCTGTTCAGACATAACAATTTTTGGCTCCCAGTAATCGATATCTATTTTGTGAAGTCCAGTGTCCTTTAAGGCGCAAATCCAGCCGCCAATAAACTCCGATTCCGTCGGGTATGGAATCAAATCAAACGCTTTCTCTCTTTCCTCTGAAGGTAAGGATTGGAAGATATCTCCGTCATATAAAATATTAGCCATAAATATACCCTCCGGAGCTAATAGACGGTCAATATTTTGGGCAGCAGTCTGTTTGTCCCAAATCCAAGCCATTGCATAGTTAGTGAAAATTATGGATACCTTTCCTTCAAGACGTTTAAGTCTGTCATTCAGTTGATTCCAATTCGCGCCAAAATCCTGAACCAAATAATCAATTTTTGGGCTTTTGTTGTATTTCTGTGCAAAACTAATCATCTTTGGGTCGATATCACAGCCTATTATGTGAGTGCAGTTCAGATTAGTTAGTAATTGTGTTGTTGATCCCGTTCCGCACCCGACGTCCAACACAATACCAAAATCCCTGAAATTATGTTCAAATTATAAAATAATTTATTTTAAGTGAAGATTTTGTTTAACTTTTTGTTAAAACTATTAATTTTTTCATCAATTGTTTGAATACTTCATACAATTTTGAAATACATTTTTTACTTACTTATTGTTTACACAGAAATCATTCAATCTGTTGATCAGTTTAGTGGCCGGGAGTGTAGAGTCGGTGAATGTATTGTAAAAGTTTGGGTCAAACTCCATATCCAATGAAAATATATTTCAAATTTAAATTATTTAACACAACTTTGAAAGCTATAGATATTTATAGTCATTTAATAGTCATTCAGTTTGAAAGTGACCCCGATCCTACAGTTTATGACTTAGCAAATAATATGACACTTGTTTTATAAGAAGTCAAACAAATAAGTGGTAATAAAATGAGTTATCCTTTTCATTCAAAGATCTTGAAAACAACAACAAAATATTAGCGATAAATATGTTTTCAAGTGTTTTCCCATCAATTAATCTCTGTTTAGATATTTATGATTATTTTTATATTCAATGTTTTCAAAACAAAATCAAATTTGGATCTTGGTGCATCAGATTTTAATGAATTGACCAAGTTAAACATTTTGCACATAAATTGTGTGTAATTTTAAATATTAGTGAAACTCAGTTTCACTAATAAAGGCTTTAATAATTTCAGTATATTTTAATGTGTACAAGGTTGAATAATAATAATACAGTAATAGAAATCTAAGCAGTATCTTGTTTTTAAATTTTGAAAATAGATGCAATGTCATTTATAAATCCTATGGAATATTAATCTTCATATACTTTTGAATAACTTCTCAAACTCTTCGAACTTTTTTCGTACCTCTGGTTAATTGAAAAAAACAATTATCAGTTTAATCTTGGTACTAATTCTGGATTACTTAAATAAGAAAATAAATTAAATTATTATTGTTAATACTCTACTGTAAACCACCGGAAACAAGTTTTATTACCAATGTCTATTGGCTTGGTTAGTTTTGTTACGTTGTTTCTATGGTAAAGCACTTTTCCCACACAATAGGAGTCACAGTTACCCAGGATTTGAATGTCAGCCACTTTAGACTCCATGCCTTTTATACCTGTACTACAGTCACCTTCATTAACAATGTTATACTGTTTACTTATAAAATAATTGCCCAGGCACTCAGAAAAGTTTGACTTGCTTATTTTGCCGGCCATTACGACGGTTTCACTGCCTTTGAAAGGAATGTGTGAAATGTAAATTAATCTACACTCCGTTGATAATAATGTGCATGATCATTTATTTCACTGACCTTTGTTAGCAAGCACAGTATATTTAATAGTTGTCCTAAACTGACCAATCTCCTTTTTCTTATCATTACTATTACTGTAGATGACATCAAACAGTTTAGTGCCGTCTTCTTCGCGCACATGTAGTCCACAGTCGGTTAGATTTGATTGACTTGTTTTCACAATACGTGTGATCTTATTAAAATAGGAGCCAACTTCGCACCGGTAGGTCTCAGAGTAGATATAGCTTGTGTTGGAGTTATTGTTCAATTCAGTGAATAATATTTGACTGAAAACACAATTAACATTAAATAAAATGTTTGTTATTATAATTAAAAACAAATTCATAATTGAATGATCAGTTAGAACTGAATTTCAGTCCTATATTCCAAGATATTTTGAAAAATATTTATTTGAATTTTAAGACACTTTTAATTAAATATTTTACCTAAACTTCAGACATATTTTTACTGACATTTGATATGTTTTGCTAATTATTTAGTTGAATACCTGAGTGCGCGAAGTGTCGGGTGTTTTGCGATAATGAAAACAATTTTATTTAAAAGGTTTGAAAAAATACTTTATTTTTAATCAAATTGTATTAAAAATTACTTCAATTATAATGAAAACAAAATGTTTTACTCATTTACTGATCACTAGATTATACACCTGTTGTGTGATTTCAATCAAGTTCTCCCCCTTCGAAGACTTTGCCGACAACTTGGTCACTCTTTCTTTTATAATTAGGTCTTTGATTAGATCATCGATATTAACACCAGTGACAGTTTCCTTCTGATAGTGTTTATACCAATTCAACGGCCATTTAATGAACTCTGTGTTAAGAGAAGGGGTTTTAAGGGGTATTGAAAATATTGATAGTTTTAAAGGGACTTAATATACCAGTGATATAACACTGTTCCGGGTATATTGACTTTGTTGTCCAGTATTTAATATCAATACGACTGAGACCAGAGTCCTTTAAATTTGATATCCATTGGCCCATAATTTCTGCTTCTTTAGGGTATTTAATCCATTCCTCATATTTAGCCCTTTCCTCAGGGGTTAAGTGTCGATAAATATCGCCCACATATAGGATGTTAATTGTAATTAAACCGGTGTTTGACAACAGTTTTGATAGATTATCGGTTGTCCTCTTAAGTGCCTTCCAGTCCTGAATCCAATGTAAGGCATAGTTAGCGAAAATAATAGACACCTTTCCCTCGAGTTTCTGTAAATTGTGATTCCAGTGCTTCCATTCAGTGCTGATATCTTGTGTGTAATACTCAGTGTTTGGCATTTGGTTATTGTTTTTTGCAAATTCAATCATTTGTGGGTCGATATCGACGCCAATAATCCTCTCAGGACTTAACACCTGTGCCAACATTTTGGCGGTATTTCCCGGTCCGCACCCGATATCCATAACTACACCAAACTTTCTGAAAATACATTAACTGTTAAATCGTTTTAATAATTATATTAAATGTCTATTGACTTAAATTAACAATACTAACGATCCTTTATAATTACTCTTGATCAGTTTGATCAACTCTTTAGCTGGTTCAATTGCATCGAAGCTGATCTTTTCATAGGTGTCAGGGTCAAAATCCATTGCTATAACAATGTGTTATAAAAGTATGAAAACAAAAATAAATTTCACATAAAGACAAACAACTTATTTATATAACTGTTATTATTATTAACAATGTCAATCAATATCAGAAATATCTTTACATTAGTTTGAATAATAAGATTGAATTGTCCTTTGTCTGAATGTAAAATGATATTTAGACAAAGTGTACAATGTCATTTGTAAAATAATATGTCTGACTGCAGTTTGTAACACGATTTTTAGGCCAATATTATTGAAGTCCTTGAAAAACAGTTTCTCCCTTAAAGTGATTGATATTTTTGTCACTTATACTCTCAGTCTATGAAGTAATTGGTGTTTAATAATAACTGATATCAATATCAGTATTGGATTATTGTTTGCATCAATATTATTGACAAATGAATTGACCTTTCATTCAAAGAATATTATTCTCAAGAGTTTTGAATTTCATGTCTGAATCGGTTTTTAATCAAAAGTTTTTATTCAATGAAAAAATGTTTTGATTATTATTTTGAATAAATGTTTGAATTGATTACTGTTTTACACATAAATGAAAAATATTTTAATAATGCATAGTTTATGCCCCTTAAGCAAGGGTGTAGTTTTGTTATTAATGAATGTTAACAAATATATTGAAATTGAATTGAAATATAAATGATAAAATAGTGAATGGATATAAAGAAACAATAAATTAAATATTAAATAAATACCCTCTCTCCAATTTAACTGATAGTTGAGCTTGTTGACAAAATGTAATTTTAGCTTAAAAATACAATTAAATTACTGTATATTAAATAGATATACAGGTATATAATAAACGCTTATTTAATTAAATTTTCTAAGCTTGGTATATTTTAAAATCTTAAATATAAGTGCAGGATGATTTTTTGGCCACTATTTGCCAGATATAGTTCTTCACTTCAATCAAGTTTTCGCCATCACTAGACTTGGTCTCCAATCTCTTACATCGGTCTTCAATCAGTAATTGTTTCAAGATTTTACTCATTTCTAGATTTTCTCCGTTTTTCAGGTTTGAATAACTTTTGTACCAATTTATGGGAATATTTAGATATTCTGTGAATAATTAACAAATTAATTGAGATTTCTTATATTGACTTAGACTTGAACTGAGTGTAAAACATAAATCTACTCTGAATATTTTATAATTATTTATACAAGGTATTATTTCTAACCTTCAAAATAAATTCTTTCCTTGAAAATGACTTTTGGCTCCCAATACTGGACATCCAATTGTGTTAATCCGGACCTTTTGAACCCTTGAATCCATTTACCAATCATTTCCTCCTCTTTGGGATAATTGAGTAACTTTTGTGCGCAAAACCTCTCATAGGGTGTCAGTCTTTCGTAGATATCGCCGTCATATACAATGTTGAGTACACACACGCCGTCGTCCGATAAGAGATTTGAGATATTCTGTGCAGCAGTTGTTATATCCTTAACCCAAGTGAGTGCAAAGTTTGATGTGATAACAGATACCTTTCCCTTAAGTGCTCGCATTTCAGGTGAAAAGTCCCTCCACTCTTGTTGTATATCTTGAATAAAGTAATCGATATTTGAATTGTTGTTCACTTTATTTGCAAATTCAATCATTTTTGGGTCGATATCACAGCCGATAATCTTTTGGCACTCTATCTCCTCGGACATCATTTTAGTCATATTACCCGAACCGCACCCGATGTCTAAAATCACTGAATACTGGCTATGAAATAGTGATTAAACGCAAAATTATAGTTAAATTTTTTAATCAAATGTTTAAATGCTTTTAACAAACCGTTGATTAGCTTTGAATTGATTGATGAGTTTAATGAGACGTTTGGCCGGAATTAAAGTATCAATGTTAGAGTTGTCGTAAACTTTAGGATCAAAATCCATTGTATTATTGATTATTATAAACACGTTTTGAAACAAAAATTGTATTTTAATTTGATTTTCAGTTATATTTATATTTGAGAAAACTTTTCCGCACTTTTAGTACTGTTTGTGTGAATGAGAGGAAAATTTAATGTTTATATTGATATAAGTTTTGAATTTTTATCGCAAATGTAATAAACATTTCATAATGTTTTGTAACAAAAGTTGTTTTCGCCTCTGATTTTAAGATTAAGATAATCATTGACGCAAACATTTCCGAGAAGTTTAAGGATCCGGGTTATGATTGTTGTGATTTGTTTTAAACTCAAAATTGAAAGTGGGCCTGGTAACATTTATTCATAGTTTTCAAAATATGATAGTTCAGTTTCAATAAATTAATAATTTTTATTTTATTAATAACTATTTTAGATTAAAACAATTATATAATAATGTGCATGGTCATTCAATCATCGGTTTGATAATTAGTTACAACTCCTTTATCCGCAAATGTTTGACCATCCACAAATAGCATTGCACAATTGGTGTTATGTTGTGCCGGATGAAGTCCACGTTGTTTTCGTATATGACGATCCGCTATTTTGTGCTCCTCCAACTTGACCTACTTGACCTACTTGGCCAACTTGACCATATGTGGGACCTGATGCTACTGGTGTTCCTAATGATAGGCCAGCTTGATCAACTTGACCATATGTAACACCTGGTACAACTTGTGTTCCTGTTGGTAGACCAGCAGTACCAACTTGTCCAAATTGACCATATGTAGCACCTGGTCCAACTTGTGTTCCTATTGGTAGACCAGCAGTACCAACTTGTCCAAATTGATTAACCTGGCCATATGTCGCACCACCAACACCATATGCCCCACCACCAACACCATAGCCAACACCATAAATTCCACCACCACCATATCCTACACCACCATATCCTACACCACCATATCCTACACCACCATATCCACCTCTCCCACTATATCCACCTCTGCCACCATATCCACCTCTTCCACCTCCATGTCCGTATACAACTAATAAGATAATGATTGGATTAATGAATTGGTGGATTAAAGGATTGGATAATGGATTATTAAATTAAAATTACCTGATATTGAAGAGAAAGATATAATACAAGCAAGCACAATTAATTTAATCATCATGTTGTTCAACACTTCAACTTATAATCATTAAAACTATTGATTTGAGAGTATTTTGCAAACGTTTTTAATATTGATTTCAGCATAATGTAAACGTAATCACTAATAATCAGAGTAAAATATGGGCGCATTAATTAGTTCACCCTAATAAT
Source organism: Pantelozetes paolii (assembly GCA_034687845.1). Classification (NCBI taxonomy): domain Eukaryota; kingdom Metazoa; phylum Arthropoda; class Arachnida; order Sarcoptiformes; family Oribellidae; genus Pantelozetes; species Pantelozetes paolii. The sequence goes on from JAQGAT010000689.1 coordinate 16,392, forward strand.
ATTGTGTTAAATAAATAATTTAGCTTTCTTAAACATTTTTTCATTAATAAATTAGATAAGATATATATTTTTAAAGATTAATTAATTTATTTATTTTAATTATACACTCTTTGGTTTGATAGAATAGCAATAGTTTAGTATTTAGCACCCTGATTAATTAACACCTGTCCTTGGGTATATAAAATAAATTTCCTGCATATTGAATGACAATTTTGATCCAGATTGTCTAAATATTAGATTCCAGAATTCTATGTAAGCGAAATGTAAATGTTGAAATTGTTATTTATATTTTATAACAAATTGAGATTGCTCATATTATACTTAATTTTATACATTTATAAATTCACCATGCCCATATTATGCAATTGTGTTTACTTATACAAAGAAGTAATTTCATTAGTTGTCATTGATTATTTTGAATAAAAATGATGTTTATCTGAGAGTTTTTAAAATTACAATGATTATGACCAAGATTAACTTAAATGTCACTATAGTTGATATTATAATAGGAAGATAAAATATATTCTAGATAATAATAACAAATGTTGATAATGGGTTGAAAAAGTTAATTTACACTGATGAAATATATTTCTGTGAATGATCTAATAATAAGTATTCGATAAATTATCCAAGCTCATTTGGTTTAAATCAGTCATGACTCATGATAAATAAAACATTCAAATTATTTTTGCAATAAATATAATATTTAAATCAATATTTTTATTAAATTAAATTGTTCAAGTTTAGTTAATTTAGTAGAATATCGATAAACAATTAGTTTAATTGCTGCACTCGTTAACCCATAAAATTGAATGGACTTCCTCCTTTTCCTCCAAAACCAGGTATAGATGGCATGTTCCCCCCACCTGGCATTTTTATCCCACCTGGTATGGATGGCGAACCTCTTACACGTTGTTGACCTCCAAATCCTCTTTGACCTCTATTTTCAGTATTTGATAAACCTTGCGTATATTTACCTACATCACCATGTTGAGCATATTCTTGTTGAGCATTTCTATAAGCATCGTTGACTGCTTGCTGTCCGTCTGCGGTGCCGCCGAGTGCTTGATTACCAACTTGACTACCTCCGCCAGCACCATGTCCAACACCAGAACCAGCACCAACTGCACCACCCATAATACCACCAATAAAACCACCTGCTATAGTGCCTGCTGCAGCACCAGCTCCTTTACCAGATGGACCAAGAAACCCAAATATATCGCTTCCCATTTTAGATCCTGATGCAGCACCAGTTCCTATACCTTGTCCCATACCCATTCCAGCGCCAATAGCACCGCCAACAGGAGCACCAAGAACAGTACCAGCTGCAGTACCAACTGCAGGTAGAGGTCCACCACTTCCTGATCCACTATCGCCTCCACCAGATTCCGAACCACCGGTAACGGAGCCATCAGATGATTGGCTGCCATCTTGACCTGACTGAGCCGATCCACTATTGTAAGAGGAATCGGAATATTGAGATGTGCCTGATTGGCCAGAGGTGTCCGAGTTTTGGCCACCACTTTGTGCTCCAGTATTGGAAGAACTTTCAGAGTATTGACTTTCAACGCGAGTTATTTGATTGCCGGCGCCATCGACTGATCCACTGTTGAGGGAGCCATCAGAAGATTGTCTGCCCTCATGGGTTCGAGTAACAGTAGTGGAGGAACGGTCCACTGATCCACCTGGATAAGATCCATCAATACTGGAGGAACGGTCCACTGAACCACCATAAGATCCACCAGTGCTGCCAACATTAGATGTAGACTCTCTTGTTTCAGTTGATGACCCAAGAAGTTCATTTCCAGTGTCCAATGCATTTCCTACTCCACCTTGATTATTAGTAATAGTGGTAGTAGTAACCGTTTTCTTGATCATTGAGGGAGCAATGCCGCCAATGATACCAGTGCTACTAATGTCCTCAATGTTACCAAGCCCCTCTTGTCCCAAATTAGACGTCTGTCCAAGATCAGTGACTTTTGTGGCCACATTGGTGACACGCGTTTGAGTGTTTTGGAATTTTTGTACGGGTGCTGCCACTCTGTTAATACCAGCAATTCATGTTAGTCAGGGTTATATAAAATAGGTGAACAAGGTAAAAGATAAATAATAATTCTTAAATGCTAGCTTGATGATAAATTTACTTTTGTGTCAATAGATTTACTTTAGTTAAAATGTTCTTGATTAATATTTTTTGCTAATGTCTTATGTAAATCTGGGAATTACTAGATCCACGTCAACCTCGATGTGGCTAAAAAAAATGTACTTGCCTAAATTCTTGTTTCTTGAACAATTTAAGAAATATTTACTATTAAAATAATTCAAGATTGAGGTGAGACAAAGTTGGACATGGAGTGGACATGGGGTGGACATGGAGGTGGACATGAAGGTGGACATGGAGGTGGACATGGAGGTGGACATGGAGGTAGACATAAAGGTAGACATGGAGGTAGACATGGAGGTAGACATGGAGGTGGTAGTGATAATGGAGAAGAAGGTGCATTCAGTCACTACCTGCAACTTTATTAAAACCTCAAAAGCATATTGAGCATTGGCTACCGTTATAAATATGACCCTCACTCTCAACCAGCTCTAGGAAAATATCTAAACTTGATTGGATTACCTGTTTTGTGTTGTGGTCTTGCTATATGTAGTTTGATAATTAGTTCTCTGGGCATTTCCCTGTTGTCCACTCGCTGAATATCTCTGGCCCTGTCCTCCATACCCGACTCTCGGTGCTTGTATCTGATCCAGAGCCTGTACCTGAAGCACTCCCTCTACATCTGAATAGTAAAGAAAGTGTTAAATGACATTGTTTAATATTGTTTATCTATTAATTTACCATAGATTGTTGAAAAAGTGATGATTAAACACAAGACAATTAATTGAGTCATCATTAGCTGAAAGTCCTTTCAATTACTGACACGTATTGAGACTACTATTGAAATGAGAGCTATGTTTTCAATAGTTTTTTAATTTAACTTCACCTGTAATTTGATTTTGAAATTACACAATGCTTAAATAATTTATTGATTATACAAGCTATTATTGAAATTGTAAAAACCTTTAGAAGTACTCTGGTAATTTATTAGTGTAAAATTTGGCCAGAATAAATTTCTTGTGGGAATTATCTGTTTAATAATACCATTAGTTGATCACTAATTCAAGTTGGTGACACTTAAATATTATTAACAAGACTGTTTTTGCTTCTTTATATCCCTGATTTAATTAAATATTAGATATGTATGATATTGCATTTACAAACCATCTGGGCAAATTTAAAACGACAAAAGTTTCTTAATTAATTAAAATATTAATTAAACGTTTTGACAAAAAATTTATTTAAATTTAATTTATTAATTTCAATATACTGTTGAACTTGGTCATTTTTTGATTGTAAAATAAATTATATTTAAGCCTGGTCATAATGATATAAGGATTAGAGACTAATAAGTGATTAAGTATTTAATATAAAATATTACCTTAAGTTTCAGATGAACATCTTGGCTACATTCCAGTATAGAGATATAGTATATCGGAAGTAGACATATGCCCGAACCCTATTTGCCCAACACCATTTGCCCTAAACCCAAACCTCCAAACTCATATTTCCCGAATCCTTACTTGAAAACTGTATTTCACTCAACGTTTGCATTGACTTAACATTGAATTTATTTTTGAAAACTGTTCAGTGAAAGTTCATTACCGACTACAGTATAAGTCCAGATAATTATTTGATACATACAGTATATAAGATTATATATATTAATCTAAACACCACCTAGGTGTCATTACATGTCATTTATTTGAAAGTTGCTAGTACAGTCATTAATTGGCTAATAAATTAAATTGGTAATTATTTAATATAAATATCAAATAACATTGATAAAATTTGGTATACGGCTTTCTTTATCACATAATCAATAGTTTTAATCTTAATCATGGCTAATTGAATAATCTTGAACAATATTTTTGTTCATTAAATTGAGAAAGCATCATTTGATTAAACAGAAAGACACACAACAAAATTAAATCAGAAATTTATTGTTTATTACATAAAATGATAAAAATATTTGAAACAAATAAAACTAAATTCAAAATTTATTTGTTAACAAAATTAGTCTTTAATTTGAATTCAGATTAAAATAAAGAGGAAAATAAATAATCGTGAAAATTAAAAGAGGCAAGGATGAGGAAGAGGAAAGAGGACAACTCACATACCCCATTTTAGTAAAGTTGGTGACTATCCCTAACCCCAGAAATATTTATTAAATAATATGCTCATTTAAGCGTTACCCCGTATTTACCTTGTTACCTCAATGGCTTGATTTTTATCCATTTCTATTTTCAAATCTTGGATGAAATTTAAAATTATTAAAGTCATATTTATCTCCAACTCGTTCTTCGCCTTTAATGTCACCTTCATCACTTCCATGGTTAAATTTATATCCAGATTTATTTCCATAAATTCTTTGGTTTCTGATTGAACCCATGCCACTCGCAACTCCATTTGCACCGTTATTCCCATAACTAAAATCATGTGAAACAGCATTTTCAGTGCGTTTTTCACCTCTAGTGTCACCTCCATCACCTCCTTGTCCATGTACATTATTACCTCCATTGTTTTTATATCCAGATTTATCTTCATAAGTTCTTTGGTTCAATTTCCAATTATATATTGGAACAGTAGGACTACCTCCGCCTCTATTACCACTTCTATCACCACCTTGTTCATATCCATTGTTACGCCCATTGATGGAATCATACCCAGCTAATAAAATATTGTTAAAACATTAATCTTTAATTTAAATTAAGTTTTAAATAAAGAGAAAAATAAATAATTTTTAAAATACTTTGTGAAAAATGAAAGCACTTTTTATCAATAGAAAGATTGGAGATAATCAAAAGGGGTGTAACTTATAGACCCCATGTTAAAATAGATCCCTAGCACCAGAAATATTTATAAAATAATATGCTAATATAAGCGTTACCCCTATCGCTAGATTTTAACCCTGCTTGGTTTACTAAGTTACTCCATCCTTTAGCGCCTTCTCCTTGGCCATATACGCTGTCACCCCCAGGGCTAGATTTATATCCAGTTTCATCTACAACGTTTCTTTGTTGGCCGCGTCCAGTGATACCCACTACACCTCCAGATGCCAGTCTTTGGCTGACCTCACTGTCACCTCTTTGTTCGTACATCAATGGATTGTTACCACTACTGCCAGAATAATGTCCAGCTCCATTAACAATGTTCCTTTGTTGGCCGCGTCGAGTGCCATCTACTTCACTTCCAGATCCTAGACCAGGAAATCCTAGGCCGCCCCTAATGTCACCTCTATTGCCTCCTTGTTTATATACATTGTCACCACCATTGCCAGAATCATGTCCAGCTCCATTTATAATGTTGTTTAATTGGCCGCTTCCAGTGCCACCTACTACACCTCCATATTTTTTAATATCAGAAATACCTCCATCTTTGTAGAGGAATGCAATCACTATTTTAATTAAAGTGAAATTGAAGTTTACATTATTATTAATTAACATCAAGATTAACAATTAGTGAATAATAAATGACCCTGAATATACAATATCAAGCTCATTAATTGGGAGCTGATTTTTAATTGACAAATAAATTATTTTAATTAAAGGCATAGAAATAAGTTTAGTACCGGTAGGTGAAGGGACAATAACAAATATTTAATTACCATTGACACTAATGGAATATATCGTTTTGTTCAGGATCATATTTACCTTTCTAAAATTAATAAAGTAAGTTACTAGTTTAATTAATCTAAACAATGTATAGTTAATTGGATTTTGACATTTTTATTTGCCTAATTTAATTAAAAATTAAAAAAAGAATCATGAATCATTAATTTACTAATAATATTATCAAATAGTTACCTGGTGATAAAATAGACGAAAACAATATTAACTTGATCAACATGTCGTGGTGTTTTAATTTGAAACTTTCAAATGAGACCATATTTGCTAAATTTTAATATCAGCACAAATGAGACGTTTTTATTAATTAATATAATTAACACTTATGATTGATATATGTAATAGGTAGTGCTAGTGCTGGCCGCCAACCCTCTTTCAGGCTTGACTAAACAAAAATTAATCAGGTACCCAAGGTAAAATAATATCAATGGTCGATATTTAGATGATTTATTTTGAATTTAAATTTAAAATTAATATTTAATTTAACTTTTCTAATTAAATACTTAATCAGGGTTTATTATTAATTTATATTAATAGTGACATGATAATAACAAATATTTAATAAAACATAGCAGAATCAATTTTATCAATATTTTGTAGTTGTTTATATATAAATTTCATCCTCTAATTAACTATCTAAGTTATATTCATCATCTAAATACCACCTTGGTGTTATTCCATGTGATTTATTTGAAAGATGCTTATACAGTCATTTAATAACCGAAGAATTAATCATGGTAAAATTAGCAATTGTAAATAATTTATCAATTAGACAAATATTATTAAATAACGTTACTATAAATACAATTTGGTATACGACTTATTTAAAACATTACAAATAATTTTAATATTAATCATGGCCAAATAAATAATCTAGTACAATTTTGTGTTGATTAAATTGAGAAAGCGTCATTTGATTAAATTGGAAGACACACAACAAAATTAAATCAGAAATTCACTGTTTATTTCATAAAATGATAAAAATATTTAAACTAAAAAAACAATTTTAAAATTTATTGTATTTAAAAATACTTTAGAAAAATTAAAGGCACTTCAAATCAATATAAGAATCAGAGATAATCAAAGGGGGGTACAACTCATAGACACCATTTTAAATAGTTGGTGGCTATACCTATCCCCAGAAATATCAATATTTATTGAACAATATGCACATTTAAGCGTTACTCCCATCGCTAGATTTATACCATGCTCGTTTAACAAAATCACTTCCGACTTTAGTGCCATCTCCTTGGCCATTTACGTTGGTACCCCATTGGCTCGATTTATGTCCAAATCTTGATTTAAATTTGAAATTGTTTAATCCATTTCTATCTGAATTTCCAACTTATATATAAACAGTGTACAAAAATTAAAATTAGTGTCCAGTGTCAATTAAGAAAATATTGGACACGAAATCCGTTTTCCTAATGTACGTTGGACACTGATACGGACACGGAGTCCGTTTCCATAAAATATTTGAACACAGACCCCGTGTCCTTGTCCATTAAAAAAATATTTGGACCGAAACTTCGTATCCGAGTCCGTGTCCAGTGTCAATTAAGATAAAACCAATAATTAACATATTAGATCTATGTAATTTTATCCTCTAATTAAGACTTGATATAAGATTATATTAATCTAAACACCACCTTGGTGTCATTCTAAGTCTTTGAATCATTTGAAAGTTTCTTATAATTATTTTTGGCCAAAGAATTAATCATGGTAAAATTAGTATAAAAGATAAAAAGATAAAGATAAAAAGACCGTCTTATAGTTTGGTTGAAAACTGGTGCTCAAATGCATGAAAAGAATTAACTAAAGAACAAATCATTGAAAGCTTCAAACACTGCAATTTGGGTCAGAAGAGTGACATAACTGGTGTTAACAGTAAATTAGCGAAAGTATTGGAAACTAATTGTTTACCTGAAGAAACCGATGATCCGACCGGTCTTACAGACAATGAAAGTAAAGACGAAGAATGTGAAGAATGCTTTGAAGAAATCGTTTCAGAGACCGATCAACAAATAAATGCATGAATAAAATATAAAATCGATCTTGTATCTGTTTTCTCAGAAGGGGTAATCTTATATCCAGATATAAGATGGGTACTTTTTTGATGGTATAAAATCATTCAAATTCAGATATTAGATCCCCATCTTATATGAAAGGTAAAACGGTAATAGTAAATAATCTATCAATCTAACAACTATTATTAAATAACACTGCTCAAATTTGGTATAAGACTTTCTTTACCATAATACAAATAGTTTTAATGTTAATCATAGCCAAACGATCAATTAAGAACACATAGATTGATGAAGATCTGTCCCCTACGGAAACCTCCATGTTAAATCCTATAGAGAATCCCATGTTAAATTCCCATAGGGTTTTCCCTTCAGTGGGGGAGGGGGGGTACACACATACACATCGCGTCAAACTATACATTTCAGTTCCTTCGGAAATCTGAAATAAAAAATCACATTTTATTCACAAAAAGAAAAAATGATTTTCTCTTAAGATATTTGTCAAAAAATATTTGTCTTTAATTTGAATTCAGTTTAAAATAAATACAAAAATAAATAATTTTTTAAATACTTTGTGAAAAA
>JAQGAT010000690.1:0-24699 GCA_034687845.1 Pantelozetes paolii
AAAAGTCATATCCCTTTAAGTCATGGGTTTTCAGAATATTCTAAAAATATCTCATTTTGTTAACATTAGAGATGTTTTTAAGGGAAAGCACTAAATATTTGCATTTTATTTTATGAATGCTATAAATCTGAAGATTAATATAATTTTATATTTATTTTAGTGTCTATTCAATGAATATATTGTGCAAAAAGTCAACGAATTTTTCTTTTCCTTAATTTTTGGGTTTCTTTCACTACTTTTTTGTCTAATGTTTTCATCCTTTTATTTCTTTTCTTTGAGTTTTCACTTAAATAATAGGAAAAGGAGTACAGAATAGCAGAGAAACTATTTCTAAGACATTGTTGTGATTCAATGGACGAGACATCAGTCTTACTGTCGGTGCTATCGTCTTATAGACGCATATCTTATGCCAACAATTATTTCACTTTTCAATCGCTAACAAAAATCTCAAAGCATTTGATGATTTGGTTCCGATTTTTGTGCCAACAATTCATTGCTTTGTTGAACAATGGTTTCAAAATTGTATTACGAAATCCCATTCAATTCAAAATCTTTGAACCTTTTCCATTTAGAATCTTAACAATGTCATTTTATAATTACTGCTAAGATATTCATTGTGTAACTTCATAACCCTTTGAACTTTACCCCTTATTATTCATTTACTATTGATAAAAATTATTAACGATTTTGTGCTAAAAATCAATTAAATTTGATTTTATTTTCGGCTTTTCTTGCATTTTATTGAATTAAGTGTTTGTTTCAGTGAAACTCAATAAAACTCAATGAAATTAAAGCTCAAAATCCAGTGCTTTGTCATTAAATAAAAAAATAAATTAATGAGAAAATGAGATTAAACTGTATTTCAAACGCAACTGAAATATAATTAACGATATATTTCTCTCAACTGAGGAAAGGTGTAAAATATTTTCATTGATTTCAATGTTTTTGGCTTTAAATTGAATACAAACCTGAATATCGTATATATAATGCAATTTAAGAGTCTATAAGAAAATGAAATTAATTAAACATTTTTTTTGACACAACTGTTGACATACGAGTTGACATATCCGAGCCATAAGAATACGCTTATCAGAAGTAATGGTGGACTACATGTGGCACAGATAGCCATCAATAGTGCCAGTATGAAGAAAGGGGCCCAACATATGACAAATACACCTGAAATGTGTGGAAATGTATATAAAAATAGGTTTTTAGTAATCAATCATAAATTGAAAATCAATTTTGAATTTTTAACTCTTAAACAAAGTTTTGTCAATCATTTGGGTATTTGTTGACAGAATTATGGATTAAACCCTACAGTGCTGTCAACTGTAATGGTTTGAGGCTTTTATTTATAACATTTACTGTAATTGATTGCATTTAAGGGTAGGGTTTGTGATACCTGTGACTATGGCTAAAGTCTTTGCAGCTTTTTTCTCTCGCTTTGAATTCAATGATTGCTTTAAAGTGCTCTTTGATCTAAGAAGAGGAACGGGCTTTGGAGGTATGGGTGGAGAATGATTGTTGGTTGAGGTGCATGTGGTTGATGTCGATCGGTCTGATATGGATACGGATGGCTGTCCTATGGGGTGTATGGATAGTCTCACATTCATTTGATTCAGTTCTGTAGTCATTGTCGGAGATATTGTTTGCAATGAATTTGAATTTGTGGACAACTGTTCGGTCGGGGAGTTAAGCACAAACGGTTGGTGTGATTGACTGGTCTTCACCTCTATTTTGCTGCCGGGCTTTCGTCTGATCCTCTTTCGTGCAACCTATGAGTTAGGCATTGGTTTTAATTTTATATGTCTTTTAATAAACGATTGAATACTTTATATATTTTCCAATAGAGCACAAGTATGAAGATTAGGGGCGCGTAAAATGTGGCCACAGTTGCGAAGATCTGATATCCGATGTTCTGTGAGACCAGACACCTCTTCTCCTCTTTTATTCTGCTTTTATACTGTGAGTCTTTCCAACCAAAATTGGGTGCCAGTGCTATAATGGCCGCTACAAACCAAATGGTGAATATCATTGTCCCAATGCGTCGGGCGTTGCGCTGATGTATGTAATCAACATTAGTGACCGCCCAATACCTGTCCAATGCTATGGCCAGTAAGTGTAATATACTATAAGTGCCGGACAGGGGTATAGAATAATAGACATTAATATGTCATTTCATAAATTATAACTATGTTTTCAATATACCTGGCCGAACAGCACAATACATCCAAGCTAGTCCAGAATTCACAAAGAAGGTCACCCATAGACCAGTGCCCCTGAATTTCATACACCGCTCCAAAAGGCATCACAAGACAGGCGACAAGAAAGTCGGCCACAGCTAAGGACAGCACCAAATAGTTTGCTGGTGTTCTGAGGTTACGCTCCAAAAGTACGGCTGCGATCACTAGTATATTACCAATAAGGGTGCAAATGGTCAGTATGGCCAGGGTTACACTCGTCGACACAATAAACCAAATACTGTTTGAATAAAAACCATTTTGCACTTCATTTAGATTACTGTCCGACTCATTATCATAACCTATGGCACCAATATTATCCACCTCTACAGCACTGTTAGCTATTATTAACGATAGATTAACTTTAGATGTGTTGACCATAAAATCGTGAGCCCATAAAAAGTCATTAGACTTTGTGCTGAAGTTTGTCTGAATTTGTTGTCCAATCGTTTGGTTAATAGTCATTATTCCTGCGCTTAGTTTTTATTCACCAGAAACACCCGACGCATACATATGTATAAGTGCTTATATCAGCGCTCATTAATTACCATTAATATTGTCTTTGGATTTGCATTGCATTCACAGAAAGGTTTTTACTATTTATGGTCAGCTCTTCCAGAGCTCTGCTTCACCTCTAATACCAAAACCAATCATTCATTTCTCCGTTTCTTTTGGTTGTTATCCAACGCAACGACTGTTTTATCTATTGAACAAAAAAAATGAGTGAAAATAGCTTTTAGAATGTAATCCTCTCAGGGTATGAAAAGGGGATAAAAATTTGAATAATATTGTGAAATCAGATTTTGAAGTGATATATTTGTTTTGAGAGGGGAAAGGGAGGGAAGAGAATGTAAATGAGGGCTATTTTTCTATTGCATTGTATAGTTATGTTGAAAAGCAATTGAATTGAAATAATTTGAGACATATTTTAAATTTTTTTCAACAAATATGAGTTGAAATCAAAGAAATAGAAAATCTTGTGAACAAATTCACCGAAAGTTTAGACAATATATCAAATAAAATGTTTTAAAGTATAAACGAGTGAAACATTTGAGACATTTATCTTTCAAAGCATTTAATCTTCAATTCATTGATTAATTTTTTTCTTACTCTCTGTGTATCTATTCTTTGATATAAGTTATGCAAAAACTTTATTCAAAGAATTTTAACATTTATTATATAAAGAATAAAATCAATTGAAAAATGTTTTTCAAATAATAGACTCAAAAATATAATTGAAATAAAAAATCAAGAAAATAATGGTTTTATTGAAACAAAATAATAGTTTAAAATCTATAACAAGAATACAATAAAATGTCCACAGATTTCAGGGAATTATTTGTTGAAATCCAATCAAAGTTAAAATAAACACAACTTTTATGTCAATATGAGTTAACATTTGTAGAGAATAATTGAATTAATTTTATTTTTTATAAAAATAAATATTTCATTGAATTCCCAAATACTAATCAAAATTACTAAACATTTTCAAAAGTGTTTGAATTTATTAAAGGTTTTGTCTCTTTTTGTGTATTTCAGTAAAACTTTTGTCAAAGAATTCAATGAATAAAAAGCACACAAAAAATACAACCCTTTGTAATAATAGATCAAAAGTTTTGAATTAAAATAATCTAAAAATGTTTTTATTATTCAGTATTTTATGAATACTTCAAAAATAAACTCAATGTTTGATTGCAATGAATGGTATTCTCAAAGAAGTAATTAAATATTTATTTAATAACTGTTTCACCAAAACATCAATGTTTGCGAAAATATATATACAAAAATGTTAATAAAGAGATACAGAGTGTAGACATCTCTAAGAATATTTGATATAGGTTATTTTCTATGCACTGACTCCTCTTTTGCATGAGAGCACCAGTGCAAATTATTGAAACATATTGTTTTGCTATTTATATACTGTATTATGTTTTTTACCTGGAAGAAAAAATAATCATTACAGCTTTGTTTGGATTAACCAGGTACTGTAACAGTGTAAAACAAAAAGAACTGGGATCTAATTAAAACAAAGCATTCTTGAAATCATTTTGTCATTACTAACGAAAGTTGTGAAACGCTATTGAATTACTGAATAAGAAATATTGAGATAATATTTCATGAATTCATTGTTATATTCACAGAAAGTATTGAAATATAATATAATATTTATTTATTCTCTGTATCTCTAAATAAATTGTTGTTTTTGTATACGTTTTTTTGCAATCATTTGTTTCTTATATTACAGTATTTGAAATAACATTTCTATCAATTATTTAGACCAAGAATATTTTATGAAGTATTGGTTAAACATTTCCAATAATGCACTTGTTAAATTACATGAATATTTCATGATAAAAGCTATTTTTATATTAAAAATCTAATGATAAAAAGATAGTTATTATTAATATCATCTAAATTAATGTCAATAATATTGTTTACAAAAGATATTTATTAAATCATTAAATATTTAGATATTTTTGAAAACAATTTAAAATTTGTATTAAATTTAGAGTTTTATTAAACCTTTTTGTTAAATATTTAATTATTTTAAAACTGTTTTGAAGTCTTTGTGTTTAATGTAATGATTGAATGAACTCATAATTAATTGAATTAAAGTATTATATGAAAGCAATAGATATTGAAAACCATTGAAATTATTTGAATGAAGAAAATATTAAAAATTAAATTTCAATTGTGTTTTGTATTCAATATTTTATCTCAAATCTATTTGTTTAGTAATATTTGAAACTCGTCTCAAAATGAAACAAAAATTTCAATTCAATTAAAACAATGAAATTAATCTAAAATTATGTTTTTTAGTAATCCTATACCAGTAATCCTTAGCAACATAGATAATGTAACATGGTGAGATGAACTATAGGTTACTAGCAATGCCAAGATTTAACGGAAAAATTTTTGCACTAAGCAAACATAAGATAAGAGATAAGGATAAGGTAGGGGTCTGTTATCCTTAACTTTAATCTGTTTTAGGATTTCATATCAAAAACTGGTTTTCAATAAAATGCTTGAATTTTTAGACAAAGGATTGATATTTCAGTTGAAATTGAATGCAAAAAAACAATCAAATAATTGAAATCAATATTAATTTGAAATTAAGTTTTCTTTTAATGAATTGATATTTGAGTTGAAATTGAATGCAAAAAATAATCGAATATTAACTAAAAACTTAATTAAAGTAAGGCTAATTAAAATATTGATACAATTATCATCCATTGGTCAATATATCTTAAGATCACCGAAACTGATCCAAACATTGGTTTTTTGTTTTTGACGACCGTGTGCCAGTGTCAAGTTATTATTTGTAAAATTTAATCAATTTTTGTAATTTTAAAATGTTTTTATTAATTGATTAAAAATTTGAATTTTTAAAATGAATTTTGTCGCTGAGTGTACTTTTTATTCAATAAATTTTATTTTATTTTTCCGTTAAATCTTGGGTATGCTTTTGTATCTAAAGAGCTATTCATAAACACAGATACACAGGATTGTAATGCCCCCAGCTAACTTACCCTGACACCTAGTATTCATAAATTCAAAAAGTTGAAAGTCCTATCATTTACTCTCTTGATTGTATCATGGCACAAACATTTGTTTTCCTGGTTTAGTACTATTAATAATTTTGTTTAATCAATGAAAATGATTTAATAGTCAATAAATACATGATTTAGTGATTTAGCACTAATTATACCTCATATTAGCATTCAATCAATATTTTTTATGGACTTAATATCACTATTTACAACCAATCCATTGCCTGTCCCAAAGAGACGTTTGTGTTGCCATCAAATCAATCATTTAATATTCAAGATGTGATATATAGATCACAATCTCTCAATCTTCACACAGAAATGCATTTCATACCATCTTGGTCATATGCTATTAATTATATGTTAGATCCAAAGTTGAGAGAAAATACTTTTGAATAGTATTTCAATGGAATTGAAAAGACCCTGGACACTTTAAATGATGTAAATAACGAGTCTTTGCATGAAAATGATTTTAATTATCATAAAATTTAAAATATAATTTTAATTACTTTACTTATGAGTGTATGCATTGCACCGGCATTTTATTTTTTTGTGTAACTCATTCAAAACCAAAACCTAACTCAAACTCAAACTCAAACTCATATATAATGACTAAATTGGATTTAAATTAAAGAGAATATTTAATGACAAATCCAAAAACAACTGACCAATCAAAATCAATTGAACCAAAAGTTATAATTTCAATGAATAATTAAACACCACTTTCAATATATTATTGAAATATTCTTCATATTATAAAACATTTACTCATTTTTATTCATTTATACATTTTATATTATTTGGCAAACAATTAATTAATTATTTTATTTGAGATGTCACATAAGAATAGACATAACCAGGCATATCACGGACATCCAGATCTCGTTGGCTATAAAATCGACTCAATTTTCCGATTAACAAATGCCTTGAATAGAGATGTGGATAGAATAACCGGGAACACTGAAAGAAGGACAGACGTTGAAATATAAAACATAAAATTAGATATAATTGCAAACACTTTGCTTGAAATTAGAGATAAATTGGAAACAAATAGTAAAACTAAAGATCAAATTCAATCCAAACCAAACACTGCAATACAACAAATGATGTAAATCCAACCACAGATGCAATCAGTCATACAATCAAATCCACAATTCATCCCAAACTTCACACCATATCCACAATAGTTGCCAATGAATTATCCTATGACACCCACAATAATGTTTTAACTCAATATATATAATCAATTCATTTTATTTTAAACGACTATTTTTGTCACAATTTCGTTGAAATTGTGAATTTTTGAGTCAATTTTAATTCATATTTTAGTCATTTTTACATTTATTTTTGTAATATTTAGTTATATAATTGATTTTTTACTTATTTGTCATTTAAATAATAATTTTGTCATTTATTTAATGTTTTTATCAATTTATAAATTAATTCTGTATTGCATTTAATTTTTAACTTATTTTCACTTTTAATGAATATTTTGGGGAAAAATTTAGTTAAGGGGGAGAAGACTGTCATGACTTCAGATATTTGAGACATTATTTTAAAACTAAAACTCATTTCAAACCCTTTTTCTTGTGTTTCAGAAAAGTTAAGTTTTAGGCAATAAAAGTGTGGAAAATATCCATAAAAGGGTGAAATCTGGTGTCCACTCAATATACTAGTATATCATTCCTTGTCTTTCCCTAACCTGAAGCCATATTCCTAACCCATAGCTATACTGAGTCTTAGCACTCACTCTCTTCCCAGTCCCTCAAGAGTTGAGGACAACTCAAACTCAAACTTGAATTTGATTTTCATTTCATTAATAAAAGTATTAAAAACTATTTTGTGTTTTATTTAAAACAAAACCTCACTTCAACTCAAAATTAAACTATCCTGAACAAACAACAACCACTCGACCAGCCTGACATACACACCATTCCTATCTCCCGTTCCCATCGACTCATACCTACTGCCTTGCAGTGTCTCCCTAAACTAGCTGTCCCTTCACACATATAGATAGTGTGAGCAACCAAGGTGTTTTCTCAATTATTAAATAAAACTAAGCAGGTTATATTTTTAACCTGTTAGAGTTTAAAACAAATAAGATATGGAAGTTTTATTAACAACCTTGATACAAATATTTCTCCTTTATTATAAAACACATAACTAAATAGGTGTTAGTGCTGAACACCCGAAACAATTTGTAAAGTAATGATAAAAAACAATAATCTTTTAAATCATTTTATTTTCAAATAATTGTTTAAAATATAAATTAAATCTTAAAATGAAGAGCAAATCCAATGCCACTACAGCTCAGTCACTACAACTGATTGCATCCTTTTTGAAGACTTTTACGAAACTTTTAACATAATTTTTAGGATTAATCCATGCTCCTGGTCCTGACCCTGCTCCTTCAGCATCAGGTACGACTGTCCCTTCACACGTCTCAGGTTCCTGAAATTGCATATAAGAAATGAACATGACAATTTTTAATTAATTTAAACATACATAACATCCTTTTTTTGTTTCCACAACCATTGCATTTGTCTTATCTTCGGATTTGCATTCATAATATTTACGTTTCTCAACCTTCAATTTTATTCTCCCTTTCCCCCCTTCCTCTGCTTCACATTTAAGGATTTTAATCTCTAACTCTTTAGTGGATTCGCCAAACAGTGCTTTTTGAGCGCCTTTAGCTTCAGCTGAGTCCAAATCGATATCCTTATATACAGGTTCGACTTCCTCGGCCGGGGATGGTATTGAATGACAACAAATAATTGCTATAAATATCACTATTATTGACAATAGTTTTGACATTTTATTGTTCTGTTGTTTACTATAATCACAATTCAAATGATTTGAAAATAAGACAAAATGTGAAAGAAATCTGTTTTCAAATGGATATCAATTCAAATCTGTTTTTTGTGGTTATTGATAGTCACTGACG
Source organism: Pantelozetes paolii (assembly GCA_034687845.1). NCBI lineage: Eukaryota > Metazoa > Arthropoda > Arachnida > Sarcoptiformes > Oribellidae > Pantelozetes > Pantelozetes paolii. Next base: position 8,733 of record JAQGAT010000690.1, read on the forward strand.
TTGATTGAGAGGTGAAAATGGGAGGCGGAATAGGAGCAGGAGTACTTTTATTGCATTCAAGTAGCGATTGTAAATTATTAACAGTTTTTAGAGAATTATATACCTGGTGAAGTGAAAGTAATCCAGGTATATAATTGAAATAAATATCTTTGATTTCACTAAAAGTTTAATTAGTTTTTAGACATTGTTTGAAGTGTTTGATAATGTTTTTGAAATACAATTTGAGACACATTTTGTAAAAATATTCATTTATTTTGTGTTTAAAAAGGTTGAAAATTATTTTTTAATATACAGTAAATATAATTTTGTAGATATTTATAATCCTGGTCAATTAATCACTCAGAACATTATATTTAATGCATCCTGATATATGACAATAAAATACAATATCCTCTTAAATTCATTAAACCTTTTATTGTGTGAAAATAATTAATACATTGCTTATAATGACATTGAATTGAGATATAAACTGATGTAAACATTATTTACTCATTTATTTTGCAAACTATTGCTTATATTTCACTCATTTTGTGTCAGTGTTGGACACAACCGACACAATTAGTAATTGAATAAATAAACATTTAATTCTTAAATGATTTTATTTTTAAAAAAGTGTTTAAAATATAAAATAAAACCCAAATTCAATGTCTTTACGGCTCAGGCCTTGCATTTGATGGTATCCGCTGTGAAACCAGTACCCGACGGCTCCTTTTCAATGACAGCTCCTTTGCAATTGCTGCTAGATTTCTGAAAACAAATATAAATGAACTAGATCATTAAATTTAAATTATTCAATACGTACCAAACACCCTCTGACATTAGTTTCTTGTTCACCCGGCTCACATTTGCGATAATAATGAATTACAAATTGTAAATCTATGTTACCAGTGTCCTCGTCCTTATCAGCACTACTAAGTATTATTTCTTTATTGTTATTGGATTCGCCTGCCAATGCTTTCAAGGCTTCTTGAGCTTGAGGATTATAAATACCAAGTTCAGTTGAATGGCAACAAATAAATGCCATAAACATCACTATTATTGGCAATAGTTTTGACATTTTATTGAATTATTGTTTACTATAACACCAATTGAAACAAAATTGTATTGAAATGTAAATGATTTTCAAATATTATATGAATTTATGATTTGATATCAAATTAATATTAATTAAAAATTCAAATCTGTTTTTAATGTAATTAATAGTATGAGGTATAGAGTGTGGAAATGGGAGGCGGAATGGGAGCTAAAACGCCTTTCATTGCAATCAAATAGTGATTAATTGCAAAATAATTAACGATTTTTAGAGAATATTCTGAAATAAAAGTAATATTTAATAATTATTTTGAATTCAAAATGAATTTTATTTATTACAGTAATTTTGTTTTGTTTTCAATTTATGTTTCAATTTATTAAATATTTTTGAAATCAATTTAAATATATTGTTTTTAAAGTAACACGTTCATTTTTTTTAAAACATTTAAGAATTGAATGTTTTAATCAATACTTTTACAAATTGTGTCAGTTGTCCACAGCTGACACACAAAGAGTGAAATATAATATAAGCAATAGTTTGCAAAATAAATGATTAAATAATGTTTACATCAGTTTATACTTCAATTTCAATGTCATTATAAGCAAATGAATTAAATATTTTCTCATAATAGGTATCTGTATTTTATTGTTATGTATCAGGATGCATTGAAAATAATCATTTAATGATTAATTGACCATGATTATAAATGTCTAGGAATTTATTTGAATGCAAATTGCATTTTAAGCTCTTTTTAACACAAAATTAATGTATATTTTACTAAATGTGTCTCAAATTGTGTTTGAAAAACATTAACAAACACTTCAAACAGTGTCCAAAAAGGTCTGACAGTTGTTTACCAATTGTTTTACAAACTATAGTGAAATATGTCGTCAATATCTCCGCTACTATTCATTTACGGCTTTAATATAAACACTGATTTAAACGTCAAATGCTTTGCAAATCTGTTTTGCTATCTATTCAGAGCTAAAACACTATTATTTATGTTATATTTCATGTTTTACTCCTACACTGGTATATCAGTAAATATCAAGCAAAGTCTTTATGACATCTCATATCACATAAAAGCGGTTTTAATTTTTATAAGTTTTGTGTATTTTATGATAAAATTTCGTCAAATATTAAAAATCATTTACAAAATCGATGAAAGACTTTGTGATTGTGAGCGAAAAAAGTTGGAAATATTAAGTAAAGTATTAATTCTTTTATGGCTTCTATTGATTGCATTCAAACTGATCGGAAACATTTGGATTCAATGGCAATACTACTATCAGATCCTGTGGTCAACCCATGGCTTCGGTTGGATAATAGCCACACAACTGCTATTCGTTTACATCTGTTATCCAATCTATTTATTTGAGCAAAAACTGTTCAGGATCATTTACAGCTCAGAGTCGGAACAGTTGGATAGCATCCGATCCACAGATTTTGTTGACTTACAAAAGAAAATCTATTCAATCAATCAGTTCAAGCAATTGGTTAACAACTGTCTCGGATTTTTGCCATTCCTCTGGTGCTGTGAACTCTTCATCTCCACATGTCTTCGTCTGACATACATAGCAATCAATCGACACATTAATCAAGACTTTCATTACGTATTTGAATGTCTTTTTGAGTATTCATTACTAGTTTTCGTACATTTGTGTCATTTGTTTGCAATCAATTACTTTCAGTCCAAAAGACCGACAATTAATGAATTGTTAAACCATTTCAGTAATACTGATAACTGTTATACAATCAGGGAAAACAACAATCAGTTTCTGGTGATCCAGCAAATAATCCATAGCTATAGTGACAGTCACTATAAGGCGTGGAATGTCTTTATTATTGGCAAAAAGTTTTTGTTCATATTCTTGGGTTCTGTCGTCTCTTTCACTGTTATGTTAATACAATTAATACAACAAATCAAGTGATTTATTAAGACATCAATTCAGGGGTAAAATTATTAATACCTCCAATACTCTGTATTTAGCATACCTGGCTTATCCAATCAATATTCCAATAAAGGATCAGAGGTCTTTAATGTTATTCATACTTTGCTTATACACCGATTATTCCAAATGATGCCAGTCCACTTTCTATGCTTTACTGTGCACTCCATAAATTTTATAATCAATTGTATCAAGATAGATTTATTTTCAATTACTATTAAAATATTTTTAACATTGTTATCAATTGACACATTATTTTGTTCAGGTTTTATACAAAATTATTTCTCATTTGTTTATAAAAGTAATATTTTTTGTTGCATTTCTTTTCGCATTGTTTTTAACAATAATATTGAAAATTGAAAACAAAATCAATACAATTGTTGTTAAAATTAGATTCATATAAACCAATGACAAGGGATTGGTAGCAATAAATTGGCCGCAAATTACTGGACATACACCTGCCGAAAATACACAGATGCAAACCATAAAACTACTCAAGGTGTTTGTTTGCCTAAAATACTTTTCAAAATATGAATTAAGCGACGCATGGATTGATGACATACCGGTGCCAATCACTACTACCCCAAAGTATAAGAACATTACAGAATAGTTATAGAATTGAAACACAAATAAAATAATATTTCCTATAATTACTACAAATAAATAAAAATAAATGAAGTTTTTTGACCAAAACTTCAATGAAATTATAAAATTAATTCCTCGGAAGAGAGTGAAAGCAAAAGACATGAGGAACAGGACATATGCACTATCACTGGCCGATAGTTTTAGATGGGAAAGGTGTGAAAAGGTGGCAATCAATGAGGAGTTTATTGATTGCATTCCCATAAAGAGTGCTAACATTGAAATACAAATTATAATATAAAATAATTCCCTCTTTTTCGGGCACTTATAGGCGTTTCCATTGTTTTCATCGATCGGCGGATCATATCTTCGATAGCAATGTAAAGACAATAAGAGTAAACCAGAAATCAAACAAAATATACCAGCGATTAGGAAAGGGATGGTTATATTGGACTCAGAATTGCTTTCCATTTCATAAAGGGTTTGATTTGTTGTTGTGTTAAAACTGATGTCTTCTTCACTCATATTACTGACAATCTTAGGGGCTTTTCTCAAATATGGTTCAGAAATTAAGGGTGAAATCATCATTCCTAATGAAAGACAGAAAAATGCTCCATGTATAAATTTAGCCACATTTTTGCCCCAAAGTTCTATAAACCAAACAACTAAGGGTATGTTTAATCCTGGTATGAATTAACATTAAATAAAACCAAATCAATAATTAAATCCTAATTTATACCTCCGGCGCAAAAACCATTGAGTGCTAGAGCTGTGAATAGGAGTGTCAAGTGATTATAATGAGGTACCGATGCTATAGTGGCGCCCATTAAGAAGAGTAAAATGACCAGTGCCAATTGACGGTTATATTTGTTGAATAGATATCCATCTGTAGTAGAAATTAAATTAACTTTTATGCACAGGTAGTTAGACTTACTTATCAAAGAGCCGATAGCGTCACCCAAATAGTAGGCCATAAACGCAAATGAAATACTGGCTGTCGTTGTCTTCATATTGATTGCCAAATCACTTAATACCGATCCCATTAACTGGGTTTGCATTCCCTGAGAAAATGAGTACATAATAACATTAGGACCAGTGTCTATTAGACATAATTGTTAACTCTCATTAACCAAGATATAATTAACAATATATTGTTTATTGAATATTTAAATACATACAAATGAAATTGCGGTGAAATACATTATAAAGGTCACCATGTACTTATATCTATTAGTATAGTTTGTTGCCATGGTTAAAATTAAATAAAAACTGTTTAGAAATTAAAAACACTCTGATCAAATTAAAGGACAAGCAGTTAATAAAAATAATATCTTATTTTTACAACCATTTTGTTTCTTAAAAATATATTTTTAGAGTAATTTGAATGAATTGTAAAAATTCAAAGCAATAGTCATTATATAAACACTTGATTAATGAATTGACATATTTTTAAGATGTACTGAGACAACCATGTATTATATCTGCGGCTCTGTTTATAATAACACATAGAGCGACGTATAATCTATCACTAATTCTATTTCGAAAAATGTATCTTGAACTATTTAGGAATTATTCAAAAACCTTTTCTAAAATAAATAAATAATTATAACAAGGGGTGTGAAAGTTGGTTCGTCCCAGGGGTACTGAATAAGAATTTGGGAACAATTTTGAATCTCAACGGGATAATCAAATCCCCTTGCGCACTCTTGTTTTAGTTTATATGTGGTCGAACAATAAAGGTGAAACAAAATCAATTAGTAAATTGCTTTGAATTTACATTTATCAATAAATTAAAACCTAAATGATCTTGATAAATTCACGCAAATTGCTAATATATTTAAAATAATTACAATTTTGTAGATTAATATTATCTAAACATGGTCAATTGTATATTTAGTAAATAATATAGTCAACAAATATAAACACATTGTTTTGAAGTACAGAATATTCTTGACTAAAGAATCTTAAGTGAAGACACTTTGCATGCGATCTAATCATTAAATGTTTGCGTTTAGTCTAACTTTTAAAAAAAATAAATTATTATATTTTATAAACATTTTGAGTCAAAGACTACAACAAATACTAATCAATACTTTGAATGAATTGAAATATTCTCTGAAAATTGTATTTAAAATTCAAATATTTAAATCAAAAAATTGATAATTAGTTTTGAAATATATTGAAAATCAATAAAACAAGTGATGACTTCAATTAAGTTATCTATTTCTCTGTATTTCACTTAACATTGGATCAAATATTGATTTATTTTATTGCAATGAATGAAAATATAGTGAAAAACAATTCAACAGAAGATAAACAAAATAAAACTTCTGTTGTGTTAAACACTGAAACAACAAGTGATTCCGAGAGTGAATCAAGATTTACATTATCTGAATCACCGGACGGGGTATTCATAGATAATGGCATTACACCGGCGCCACATGAGTTGCCGGCGAAGACATCATCAGCCAAAAGCTCAAGAAGTTTACTGAAAAGCAATAAAATATTTCCTCAAAATCTATCGCCAATTAAGACACAGAAGAGGAAGAGAGTGAAGAAAATTAATTCAGGTTTTCATCAATTCATTGATTATTTACAAAATAATTGTTAATTATTTTATTACGAGTTTTATTTCAATGAGTTTTCAGTGTTTTACAGCAATTATTTTAATGAACGGCACTTTAAATGATACGCTCAGCGTAAGCGAACTGTGCATTGATTTGTAACTATGATTGACTTTTTAGAAATTTATCTTGAACCATTTAGGAATTATTTAAAACACCTCGCCTGATTCAAAGTATATTATATGATAACACTGGCGATAGAGTTAAGAGTTTTTATGAACTAAAGGCTTATCCATGTCTTTTAAATGTAAAACAATTGACTATCAGATCGATTGTCTGCTTTGCAGGTGGTTTTGAATTGTGACCAAAAGGGTCGGCGATTGTGTCGATCTCTGCGATGAGTTTTGTGACAATAGTTGTCTCAAAGATAAACGAAATTTTGAATTCATTGTGAATATTATTATCGGATTATAAGACGAGTGACTCATTGCCAGCCAATGACTGAAAATCCATATAAACATTATGTAATCATATCTCCAGATGTCTGGCACCCGATCCCCGATTAGGTTAATTGTGTTGAGGGGTAGCCAACAGATAGCATAGCTTAAGACACATAACATCATTGTTTTAATCATCTATTTATTCAATTAACACAAAATATAAGCCTTTTTTGCACATTATTTCTACATTTCATTAATACCTTTCTTTTTGAAGCCTTAATACGCGCATCCCTGCCGTCCTCTATCTCCCCGGGTGTTACCGATCTGAACACTACTGTTGCTATTCTGGTATATGTGTAAAGCAGTACAGTTAAGGGGAATATGTATTGCAATATCATTAACATTATTGAGTAATAATAGCGTTTATTGTTATCATTCCAGTCCTCTATACAAATCAATTGAGTGCTAGTATTGGTCTTCTGTCGTAGTTTTGAGAGAATAACTGTTGGAAAGGGTGTCAGAAGTGATACAAACCATATAATCATTATTATTAGTCTTGTATTCACTTTTGTTATTCTAATCCTCAACGGATATAATATGGCTCTGTGTCTGGGATGAGGGAAAGGAGTGTCAAAAAACATATCAAGTATTCAATAATTAATGCAAAAACTATTGAATATTTTTGTCATACCTGTCAATACTGATGGCCACCAGTGTATAAGCGCTGACAAATACAGTGACTGATTGTGAATAACACACTAATGCACACATCACTGACCCGAACGGCCAGTACTGTAGCAAAAGGTTGGACACAAAAGTGAATGGTATGCAAAGCACCGACATTAATAGGTCTCCGACGGCCAGGTTTACAATGAATAGATTGGTAACCGTTTGCATCCGACTATGACTTAATACAACATTGATTATAAAGCCGTTGCCCACTATTGCGGCCAACCATACGATGCCATACAATAAATACATAATAACCTGTGATAACAAAAACTTTAAGCACTTATAGAATATATTCTTTAATATATTATTACTTCAAATGTTTTGTTTGTTTTAAAGTAATGGTCAGTCATCTCATCGTTTTGTATGTAATTATCATTAGTTGTGTTCAAAACCAAATCAATTACTTTATGTGTCGTTGAAATTGAATCAAACTTTTTCAGCAAATCATTTGAACTAATGTTAAGTAAACTATAATTTGAGAAATAATTACTCATTTTATTGAAATATAATTATTTGACACACTTTATGAAGAATACTGTGAATAACTGAGCGCACAGTTAGCTATTCAGTGATGGTGTGAATGATTATGAATTAAGAAAATGAGAAATTGTTTGAAAAACATTTGTGTATTTTTTTCAAATATCAGTTCACTGGTTGTCATATGTTTTACAACCGATTGAAAGACAAAAAGCAGAGAATATTTCAAATGATTTGTTATTTTTATCTATTTTTAGAAAATACTGTTTCAATACATAAGTTATAATTGAAGTGTCGGTCAGTTATACAGAATTTTCAACAATTATAGACAAACACATAAAATATTAATACAATTAAACCCCTCTTTGTATTCAAGTTCATTTCATTTTAAATTTTATTTCAATAATAATAATAAAATTTTTAATAATTTTATGTCCAAATAATTTCAAAAAATAATTTTTCAAAATATTTTTAACAAACAATTTCTTTGTAATCAAAATGAAATAATAATAGCACCAAGATAATCTAATAGCCAGAGAAAGGTACTTCAATATTGATCATTAACATAATATTAGTTCAATTTTAAATATTGATACTATTGAAGATAAAAAATAATTTCACAAAATGTATCTCAAATTGTGAACAAAAATAAACAAAACTTATTTCAAATGTAATGAAAAATATTTAAACAAAATAATTGAGAAAATGTTAATTCAATTCAATTTGTATTAAAACAAAAGCAATCGTAAACATTTTGATTGACATTATAAGTGCACTCTCCTCTGCGGTAATACCTGTTAACACAGGCCAAATCGCAGGGACTGGCGGTGCAGTTGTAGATACAGTGTCGGTTGCGGTTTGATAAGCGAGTACAGCTTACGTATACGAATACACCACTGGGACCGGGAATAGTGCTCTGGCATATCTGCACATCTTGGTTACTACATGATGCACTGTTAGCTATGAAAGTGTGATAAACATAGTTTATAGTTGAGTTATCTCGATTGACTTATATTTTTGAATTACCTTTCTCAATTGATATAAATACAGTGAATGTTAACAAAAGTATTGATAATTTCATTTTTAGTTTTGAATATTCTGTGAAATATTGAAAAATCCAAAACACTTTCAAAGTATTAAAAACTGAAATATAAAATGAAAATGATTCTGATATTCATTACCTTTTTATTCAATAAATTATTCTCATATTTATTCTACGTCATTGTTCAGGGTAACTTATTGTTTAATTTGTGCTTTGATTGATGTTTTTAATTATTGTCAATACAACTGATTAAACATAACCCTGATATCAATTGATTACTGCAATAATCATAACACAATTATTATTCAGATAAATAGTAATGCCAAACATAAAAGTGTCAAGGTGTGTTTTTACAATCAATAGTCTAGTTTATCACCTGTTCATTGTTTACACTAACTCTTTCATGAATTCATTGTCAATTAGTGTTAAAATAATGAAATAAATACAGGAAATAATAACAATATGTGTTTAAACAAGGGAAAATTAGTTAAAATTTTATCTTGGTATAGATTGAGCAAATTTATATACCAACAGAAAATACCGACAAATCATAACAATTATCTGGAAATTGAAATAAATAATAGTTTTTAGGTATTTATTTAATAATACTACTGCAACAAGGTTACCTTGAATGAATTATACGGAGTCATATGAAACTGATTTCCAACAGTGAAGCCAATCAATCGGTGCTTATTTCTAACCCTTTCCATAAGCGATAATAACTGTTAAGAAAAGAGGTTTTATTTGAATAAAATGTTTGAATAAATAATTTTCATTTGTTTTCACTTTAATATTGTTTTTAGATTTGAAAAACAATTTATTCAATGATTTAAAAACCAATTTCTCGGTTCGCATGACTTCTTTATACACCGAAGCGGTCAATGTGTTCACACATAAGATGATAGATATGGCAAACATTGCAATCAAAAAGAGACCAATGAATAGATAATGATTTAGTTTTTCAAACAGTAGTTGATATAAACATAAGAGAAAATACGGTATTAATGTGTAAGTGATTACAAAATGAATGTCTTTCCAGAAGTCATTGAAATCAGTAATCGTTGTGAATATTATGTGATATTCATTCAGTAATTCATTAATTGATTGATTTGTAATGAATCGCTTTTTAAGCATTGAATATGTCTTTTCATTTCTTGATTTGATTATAAGTCTGATATAAATTAAGACAATGAGAAAGTATTTGTTGGGTTGGTATACAATACCACTGTTATAGTACAGCCATTGACTGAATATAATTGACGACAAAATACCGTATTTTATAAAGTAATCCAAATCTGCTTTCAGTATTTGTATTACAATTAATAATATCAAAAACGACAATCTAATTGTAAAAACACAGACGTTTGTTATCAATTGAATTCTGCCTGAATAGGTAATGAACTTTTTGATTTTCGTCTTATCCCTGATATTCAACTGATTTAAGGGTGAATTACCTTTCAATACACTTATTATTGATAACCATTTCATTTGATTAGCGTTTGATTTATTGAATATAAAACTATATCCAAAACAAATAATACTTGTATCAAATGCTAATATTTGTGTAAACATAACCAAACCCTCAAAATTACTTATGCTATCAAACAAATAATTAGGTACTTGGCCATTTTTTGTCATCAAAATACTTGTCAAATTTCTCAGTGCACTCAACATTAGAAATGATAAAATAAAATAACTTCTGTTTCTCTTCCGTTTAGCTTCATATGAGTCTTGAAATGGATTTAAATTGATATCAAATTTATGAATAAATCCAAAACCATAGAGTACTTGATCAATGTCATTTATTGACATATCATTAGCCAGTGGTTTATTCAGATCCAAGTTCTGAATATTATTAACTTTGTTATACTTTTGTAATAATTTATGCATTTTTTGAAGTGTCTTTCAATTCAACAAAATTACAGTAAAGGAATAAATTGTCAGATATTTTGATAAAACATTCAAAATATATGAAAATTATTTCAAACATTGAAAAATATTTTCAATTAATTAGTATTTACTTAATATTCATTATATTTTATATCTCTATTTGATTAATAATAAATTATTTAAATTTAGGTTAAAACAATAATTACTGTTAGTATAAAATATCCAGGGTTATAATTTTACTAATATTCAGAAGTTTACTAGAATTCTAAATAATAAAATAAATAAAATTTAACCAGGATCATTACAAATTAATTAATAAACTTAATTCAAGGTTCAATTGAATTTTAATTAATTAGATAATAAATAAAAAATTACATTGAACAGATTGTAACAGATATTAACACTTGGTTCAATATAATTTAAAATTCCTTGCAATAATTAAGGATCAAATGGCCAATCAGGGTGACTTTTAATAGTTTCAGTCCATCCTAAGTGAGGAGGGTATATTACTTTTTGAATGCCAGGAATGCCATTTATCTTCTCCATATCGTCGTTATCTAATTCAAAGTGCAAAGACTCTATGTTCTCCTTTTGATGATATTTATCATATGATCTAGGTATAACAATATTTCCCCTCTGCATATTCCAACGCAATGCCACCTGTCTTACAGTCTTCTGAACTTTTTCGGCCACTTCTTTAAGCACCTCATTATCAATCAACTCAGGAGTGTTTTTCCTCAGCGGTGAATAGCAGATGACAGTCATATTATTGTCCCTGGCCAAATTTGCCAACTCGTTGTTTTGGTATAAGGGATGACATTCGACCTTTTAGTTCACAAATATTTAGCACATAATTAGTGTTAAACACAATTATAATAATATAGATTAAGGGGGTATTTATTATTAACATTTGTCTAACCTGGATTACAACTGGTTTAAGGTATGCCCATTCCAGAATTGTTTTGAGCTGGTGCACATTCAGATTTGCAACACCAATATGTCTTATTAGACCCAACCTCTGTGCGGCCTCCAGACCTCTGTACGCTTCCAAATAACCCTTGTCCTTCTCGGCGTACATAGGCTTAATTGAACCGTCATGAAGTGGCCAGTAATCTCTTTCCTTACCAGGGACCAAAGAAGTTGGGTAATGAAAGAGTCCAAAGTCTGAATAACTGACCCCTAAGTCTCTGATTTCGCACCTGATTTGCAATTTAAATATAATTTTATTATTGAATACATTTATAGTAAAAATAATGTTATTATTATTATTGGATATATAAGTGCTTATTATTTTTAGGGACTGAAGTGACCAAGGATCACAAAAACTTAAATATAGCTACCATTCCTTCACTATTCCTGTCCATTACTTCAGTGAAGCAACTGATGAAATGATATATCAAATAACAATTATATTAATTATTCAGTGCATGAGTCGTAGTTTTTCAAACCACCTGTGCTCTGATAATTGAAGAATAGTATGAATTAATGTTTTCTAAATTAGCAAGCTAACATTAAAAGGTTAATTAACTAATAGTCTATTTAACTCAAAATAATATGAGAAAGTAAATTTTAAATAAATTATAAAAATGAGTGAAATATCAGTCAATAATTACCGGATATTATCGACAATACCATCTCTGGTGTGGAATGTATTCCAGGCCTTAGTTATCACTAAAATATCTGTTCTGTTAATCTTTTTGGCTTCAATCAACGACTTGAGCACAAGACCAAGGTTCCTTTCGTTGTCGTATTCATAGGCCACGTCAAATAATTTATATCCATTCTCAATGCCGTGCAAAAACATATTCACCTTTTGAAGATCATTTTTCACGTAATCGCCAAACGAGCCCAGGCCTATCGGCGGCACTTCCAGTCCACAGGGCATTACATGCTTAGGCAATGAGTCTATTTGTAAAGAAGATGAAAATTAATTGTAAATAATTGTATTCAATATCTATGTATAATTACCGCTGGGATCGGCATCTGATCTATAGATGCATGAAATGAATGCTATAATTAATGGTAGGTTCAGAAACATTTTTGTTCAGTTGACCAACACTTTAGATCTATTAACACAACTGTTATCAAATTTTAATAATGAGTTTGTCTTTCAATTACTTCAAACGCCAGTGATTTCCAGATGTTTCACTCAATTATATTGAATCCTTCAATGATATCACATTTCACCAATTAGAGAATCAACACGGAGAATGTGTTGGTAAAATTATCATCGTTTTAGGAATGATTTAATTTTATATTGATATTTATCAATTTTTAAAAATACCTTTTAGCACATTTAATAAAGTGCCCATACATTATTCAGATTAGTTAATTAAAGTCTACAGTGATTTATTTAATATAAATCTATACTGGTACAAATATTATAATATTAGATTGAGGTCTAACAAACATCCAGGTTTATAATTCTGTTTATTTATTGTTGTCCAGTACATCTCAACAATTATTTAGTGCAAAATTGTGTGTATTACTGATAAAACATTGCACACCTGTGGACCTGTCTGTGAGCACTGATAGTCATTTAGTCTAAATAATTGACTGATTTATAGTTTAGAGAGATTTTAATCTACATTTAATGTATAATAAAATCAAGCATTAATTTAGTGACTAAAGTGTTGATTGGTTTTTGTGTTAACTAAATGTAAATAAGTATTCAATTGAATATCAAATAACAAATAGATTTACTCCTCATTTGAGACAAATTATGATTTAATTTAACATATTTTTTGTTTATTTATAAATATTTACTAAAAGATTACAAATTATTGCAAATTTTGTAAACAATTAATTTAATGTCAATTAGATTTGAGACAAAGACTCCATTTGAGACCAGTTTTTACATCAATTAAACAGATATTAAGGCTTTTAGTGCAAAGTTTAGTGCATTTTATTTTAAAGCTTTATTTTCAATTGAAGTCAAAGTGTGTTAAATACAGACAATTTTATAACTAAACTGAAGGCCATTATTGACTATTAAGACATTGTATTCACTAATGATTAGATAACTGAAGGACTCAATCAATTAAATGATTAAATTTTATCAAACATTTTGAGCAATCGTTTCAATCAAACACTCATTACTTGGAAATGAATTTAAAATTATAATAAAAATCAAAACTCATTTCAAAGTAGTTTTTATTTCAGAGATTTTGAGAATAATTTTAAATGTTTTAGAGATTTGTGTGTTTTATATGAATTAGTGTCTAATTATGGGCTCAGTTATTGTTTTACCCCTTATTTTAGGTGTGAATAAACTCATTAAACTTCACCGAGAAATCAATGGCCAGTGGTTTAGGTATTTGTATGCTTTTGTCTCATTGTTAAGGAGAAGAAGAGTTAATAAACACAATAGAGTTGTCATTCATGATGTCTGGAAGGATAATATTCATGACTCAGGAATACTACCGTTCCCTCACGAATGGGACTATGATTTGCCTTCAAAGGTATGTAAGGTTTTATTGTATTTTAAATTATAATTCATCAAGCATACTTTAATTAATATAAAACACGTTTAAGGATTAATTTGTATTTATTATAAATGTTTAACACTTTTCTCATTGAAATAGCAATTATTTTGATTATAATTATCGACAAATCAAGAGTAATATAAAACACACGTTAGATATACAATGAAAACCAGTTTTTAGATAAATGTTTGACTAATTTTAAATGTCTTATAAAAAGTTGTTAACAATTTTTAAAGATTAGATAAATTGGGAGAAAATAAGCATTTTATATGTAATTGTTATATAAAAATGCAATTTTTTGCTGATTCTTGATTTGTAACCTTGATAATAAACATTTCCTAATCTGATTAAGTAAATAGTATTTAAAAATATTATTGGATTTAATTTTATAGCAAAGAAGTGAAGATCTGCTGATATTTGGCGTCAATTCATCGAAACAAAGCATTTCTATTGCAATCAAATGGAGAAGAGATGTGAATAACAATACAAACAATAAAATCAATGCAAAAGTTATGCTAAGATTTGATGACAATTCTGGAGATTATTATACTTTAGACGAGGAATCGGATGTCGAGTATAAGGACAAGGAGTACAGAGTGTGTGGACTGGGGTTAGAGATAATGTCTCCGTTTAGGAGGAAAAGGATTAAGTTTAGGGGATATCTGAAGAAGAATGACAACCAATTGGTTTACGTTCAGTTCAGGTTCCTATGGTATGCGATGTCCAGAGTTCATGACTTCACTCGTGATTTTGATGATTACTTTGTGGCAAAAGAGTTCACATTTAGTCCCAAATCAGGAAATGAGGAACAATTTGAGGACAGGTTTGAACAGTTCGGACAAATGAAAGGTACTTTTAAGGAGGAAAATGAATCCCAAAGAGTGCTATACTTTTGGGGATCAATGAGTAAAAAGTATTTGTCATTAAAACCAATCGATAGGAAAGTCATCCGAATTTGTGGATACAATAAGAAAGGTATGATTTTATTGACAATTAAAATCAGTTTTCAATAAATTATTTTATATTTTGTTTAGGGATTGGATTTTCAATAGGGTTTGTGAAGAATAGCAATGCAATTGAATATAGGTTTGGGTTTGTGTACAATAGAAAGGGTAAAAATCAAAGATTACAAAACATAACCCTTAAAAAGATAGACTTTGAAGACATGATCAGAAATACCCCTAATATTAAATTCAATGCCATTTTTGAGGGAAAGGAATACGACTTTGAAATCAAAGAATTGAAGAATAGTTTGGCTCAAAGTGTTGTCGTTAATGGAGAAGAGGGTAAGGAATGGTAGGAAAAGTGGAAATCATTGTTAACTAAAATTTTTTATTCAATTTCTTAAGGAATGTGTTATTTGTTTGAAGAAAATGAAAATGAATTTCAAAAGCAAATGAAAACCACTTTTGATAAACCACTCAATGATTCCTCACTTGTCTTGGGTTTCAGTGAAGACAATGCAAAGTCTGTTGACTTGAGTGGAGGTAAAGGAAGTTCTTTAGCAGTTCTGATGGCTTTGAGTCACAAATTGGTTCAAAATAATTACAAAAACAAATTCAATGTCGGAAACGGTGTTGTCGTCACTACCAGTGCTTATCAAACACTTCTTAAGGAGTCCAGAGATCTGTTGACTGGTATTCAAGAGTTGGAAAAGTCGTCTCAAATGTCAACTGAAGAGTTGAGAACCAAGTGTTCAGAAGTAATGAAATCAATATCTGAACAGAAATTACCAGAAATTATAAGAAAAGAAATTCAATTAAAACTAAAACA
>JAQGAT010000691.1:0-24673 GCA_034687845.1 Pantelozetes paolii
ATAGTACAGGAGATCCGACCCGTGCAGGAGAATGTGAGAACCATTGTCGCCAGAGGTAACGGAAGGAACGGTGGTCTCGGAGGTAATGGTGGCAATGGAGGTTTCGGTGGAAACGGAGGAAATGGAGGAAATGGAGGTTTCGGTGGCTTAACTTTGGGTGGTGGAGGAGGATATGGAAATGGAGGTTACGGTGATTACAATGGTCAATCATACCAAGGCAATAGAGGCGATCTTTCATATGGTGGCTCTGGACAATCCTGGGGCAAATACTAATTACTCCTCTCATTCTTTGAACATAATATAAGAAAATTTCTGTTTACAAACAATTCATTGATTTATCATTTGATGTGCTGTTGATATGTATTATATTTTAAATTGAAATCAATAATAAAATTTTATCACAATTTCATGAAATACCCCTTAAATTGACCCAAAGTTTTATTATATATAAAATATTGATAAAATTAATTTATATTTAAACAAATCCTGTGCTCATATAAAGGCAAGAAATAAGTATTAGTTGAGAAAACATATCTACAAATTATTTTAGAACTATCCGGGTATCATATTTCAAAAGTATCAATCTAATATTTAAACATTTTAATGTATCAATACTTTATTATTTGTAAACTGAGTGCCAGAACTGCTTAATACCTGTGCCGTAATTAGTAGACATACTATAATCTAATTAATCAAACATTGATGTCAACAAAACCACCTTAATGATCAAGGTTAATAAATATAGTGTTAATGTTAATGGAAGTCAAACGGAAAGGTCAAACAAGAGACTAATTGTTTAGTATTTCTTTGATTTTTCCCTTAATTTCAAATTTATTTATAATTTTTGTTCAAAACATCTGTTTTTAATGTTTAATATATTTTCAATGAAAGGCAAGAATAATTCAATTAAAAATAGTTAACATTAACTAATTATGTTAATTTTACCTAGCTAACCACTTGGTGCCATTCTTTCTTCTATTATTTGCAGCTAAGTTGTATCATGCTGAATTTGAAGAACCAGATGATCGTAATATAGACTAATCGTTTTATTTTTCACCTTTTTTTTAACTGAAATTTAATTGATTGAAGTCATGCTAAAAGAAAATTCAAATAACACTGATTCAACTCTAACGCAAATCAGGGGTACATTCAATGCCACTGTCATTAAACAGATGATTAAAAAATATGGACCAAAACTGATTGTGTTTATTAAATGCATTGGTAGTCCATGGCTTATCAAATGCAAGAAGCATTTAGTCAAGTGTGTTGTCACTAATAATCCAACCTGGTCATGTTTTAGAGAGATTGAATGCAATAACCAGAATACTAATGCTTGTGTGGATAAATCAGCAGGTACAAAGGCTGGTAACTTTAATTATGTTTAGTTTAATACAATTTTTAATTACTTTTCGCCCTTTTGTTTGGTTTAAAATTAGGCAATTCTAGCACAAGTGAAATACCCGGTGCGACCCAAAAGTTAACTACAGAGACTGATGAGGGTATTGTTTGTCGTATTTATTTGTGAATTAAAATTATTTGATTAGTTTTGAATTTATAGCGACGTTAGAGGAGATTGAGTCCGACGTCACACTCAAAGACACCCAAACACAGGATCCTACTCTCAGTACAGAAGAGGACAGTGAAAGCACCACTGATAAAGAAATTGGAAAAGATGAAACAACAAAATTAACAACAGAGTCAACGACAGAAGTACTAAGTTCAGAAACAACTACAGTAGATACAGTAAAAAATTTAGCAAGGATTTTAGCAACTGAACAGGATAATGAAGAATCTTTAGCTTCGGGTAAATCAACTACAACTACATCACTATTAAATTCAACAAAATTAAATAAACGCTGTAATAAAACTGTTAATTTAAATGCAAGTCTCCAAGATACAAATGAATCTGAATATCCTGATTATCCTGATTATGCAAAATTTTATATTTCATCAATTGACGATCCAGTATATGTACTAGGTAGTGATCAATCTTCCAGTGACGGAGTATATTTTTCATCGTCAGAAGAAGAGGGAGAAGAGGGGGTAGAGGAGTAGAGGGGGAGAAGGGGTAGAGAATCGATGAATAGTATTGTGATTAATCATTAAATAATTAATTTAAGTCATATTTATTGCAATTTATTAAATAAACATCAGTTTATAATTATTGAGTCAATAAGTTAATCAGGATGTTTTTTTGTCTAAATTACTTACAAATTGTCCTGGTGATCAAAGTTTGCAATAAAACAAAATCCGATTAATAAAAATAATATCCGCTTTTATTTTTGATAATTTATTTGATATACCAATTTCTAACAAATATTTTATTTCAAGCCAACCAGGTGCTTATATTTATAACCCTAAATATACAATCAATTGATAATAAAGAGTTGTTGTGACGTAAATATGTTTAATATGTTTAACAATTGATTCAATATTAATGAAAAATAATTTATATATTTACAAAACAGATGAGAATTTTCCGACAAAAAAGCGTAAAATGATTTCAACATAAGATAAGTGTTGTCTATAAATACAAAAGTTATTATCAATTGGTTTACAATTTATATGAAATTTATTCAATTGTTTTGTTGAGTAATTAAATTGAATAAAATGCAGATCCAGGTGCTCGTAGTTATCGCTTTCATTGGGTTAGTTGCTGGAAGACAAATTAACCAAGCTGGCATTCGTTTAATGAAAGACATGGAAGGATTTAGAGGAGACTTTTATCTTGATCAGATTGCAAGTTTAAAATGACCCCTCATTACCTATAATTAATTCAATGTCAACAATTAGGGCATCAAAACCATAGGCTATGGACACGCCTGCAAATGGCATGACTGCAGTGTAATCCATCCGCCTATCACTGAAGCCCAGGCCACACAAATAATGATGCAGGACCTTGTTGAGTTTGAAAATTGTGTACAGAATTCTGCTCCAGGTCTTAATGACAACCAATACGCAGCCGTATGTAAACATTTGTTGTAATATTTGAATCATTAATATTTGAGTGCTTTAAAGGCCGTGGACTTTGCATTTAACATGGGTTGTGGCGCTTGGACTGGATCTACTATGCTCTCCAACATTAGAGCCAAGAACTTCGCAGCCGCTGCCAATTCGTTCAATCAATATACTATGGCCGGGGGTCGAGTGCTCGCAGGTCTGGTGAGACGCAGACAATTAGAGGCCGCACTCTTCAGAGGATAAACACTTTGTGTTGATTTTGATTTTAAAAATAAAATAAACAAATAAAGAAGCTTTGATTAAAATAAATTAACATGGTACACTGATGATAATGTTTAAACTAAAAGACCTGGATAGTAATTGTTTCCTATATAATAATTTATTTTGTTTAATAAAACATTTTCATTAATAATAAAGGTATTATACAAAAGCGATACACCTTGTATCATTATCATTTTGGGAAACAACATGTGCTTATAATACTATGAATATTACAGTGTAAACTAGCTTTCTCCAATTGATGTTTTTCTCACTTAAATAAGATACTATCAATTTGAAAGCATCTGTTAAGTTATGGTCACATAAAATGATTGTAAAAAGGATTCAGATTTGATGATAAATATTTTAATTTTAATAATATATCCTTGGTTATTATAATTTTCTATATATAAAGCCTTACATTAAAATCTTATTCATTAAAGAATAAATTGTAAAATCAACATGTACATTTTATTATTTATTATATTCGCTGCACCAGCAGTAATGGTGAATGCTCAAATTTGTATGACCGGTAAAGGGATTGGCTATTATTGTGGATCAGATCTTGATAACGTTAAAATTGATGCTGATAACTTGTACGTATGTGACGGACATGCTAGTTCAGCTAGGTTTGTTAAAGCGTGCGGACTTGGAAATTGTAAATCACCCCAGGGAAAAGATGCATATTGTGCCGGTGCTGTCACTGTCAGAAAAATTAATATCAAAGGCCTTAACCTTATTAAAGAGTTCGATGGCTTTAGGGCTACATTTTATACCGACTCTGTTGTGAGTATTACTAAATAACAGTCGTTTTTCATATTTTAAATAAAACTCTATTTTTATTTAAAATGTTTAATATTGTTGACCAGGGTACTAAACTAATTGGTTATGCTCATAATTGTAAATCAAATGACTGCAGCAAAATTCATCCACCGATAACCATAGCACAGGGTGAAGTACTATTGGGTGATGATTTAAAAACCGTTGAGACTTGTGTTGAAAAAGAAGTGCCTTTTATTAACGACAATCAATTCGCTGCTGTAAGTACTGCTATATTTTATAACACTCAATACCCCTGCGTACTCCTTAACACACCCTGAATAATACTAAAAAACCATTTTTGTAACTATTCTTAAATTCCAATATCAATGGACAGTTGGTTTCTTTCTCTTATAATTTGGGTTGCGCTGCACTCGAAGGTTCACAGTTGTTGAAGGAGGTTAAGGCCAAAAACTACCAAGCTGCTGCTAACGAATTTATACAATGGATACATGCGGGAGGAAAAGTGATTCCGGGACTCATAAACCGTAGAAATGCTGAAAAGGCATTGTTTTTGTCTTAAAATCAAATTTAATTATAAATTAAAATTACATTTTTTGAAATCGTATTAAAAGACTAAACAATAAATTGTTTTATAAATGATTTTTTAAAATACAATTACCCTCTCATACCTATCCCACATCCCTTGCCTTTCCACTATTATGAGAGAATTAACAAATGTTTGCAATCTATTATCAAACGTCATATGATTTTGAATTAATTGAAAACAATATTAGGATCTTATACTGAATGGTATATAAAATAGAAACAATGTCATTTTATGTCATTTATATTCATTCACTCTATAAAACAAGTGTTTGTATGAATAAGTCTTGAAAAATATGTTTAAATCACTTTCAGTGCTTGTGTTGATCATCGGTTTGGTCACCGGTAGACAAATAAACCAAAAAGGTCTTAACCTCATCAAAGAGTTTGAAGGCTTCAGAGCAAACTTTTACCAAGATGCTGTGGTCAGTTTAAGTTTTAATCTATTATTCCTTATTTTAATTATATATAAATCTATTTATTACTACTTTATATGAAAGGGTATCAAAACCATAGGCTATGGTCACGCTTGTCATGTGAACGACTGTAGCAAAATTCATCCCCCTATCACTGTAGCCCAGGGTGAAACCATATTAAGACAAGACCTGGCAACATTTGAAAGCTGTGTTGAAGGTCAGGTGCCTTTTGTTAACGACAATCAATTCGCAGCTGTAAGTCATTTAAGGCTATACTAAAAAATACCCCTAAAACCATATAAAGCCCAAAATTGCCCCTAATTTTGGAATTTGATAACAATTTTCAATTAAACTGAATATCACTGAACAGTTGGTCTCTTTCTCATTCAACTTGGGCTGCGGTTCACTTGAAAGCTCAACCCTGTTAAAGGATGTTAAGGCCAAAAACTACCAAGCTGCTGCTAACGAGTTTGGCAAATGGGTTCACGCAGGGGGTAAAGTGCTCGCAGGTCTGGTCAGACGTAGAGCCGCTGAAAAGGCTTTGTTTTTGTCTTAAATTGTGATTCAATTCTAAAATATTTTGTTAATTAATAATAAATTTTATTTCAAAACAAAACAAATAATAATTTTTTGCATTTATTCTGCGATAAAATAAAATTTAATTTTAAAAAGAAGAAACAATTTACAAATAATTGTCCAGGGGCAGTCACCTTGTATATTGAAATTATTTGCTGAACAAATTAATCTATCGTAAATTGAACAAACAATCCAGGTGATGTATTTACTTTAAATTTTATATTATTGATATGAAATGATAATATTATAAACAAATATCGTTCACTCGTTATTACAATCATGTCATTACATAAGAGTTTTTACTTTACAATATTTAAATATAATTCACCTTTGCTGAAAATACCATTATAAACATGATTACTTGATTAAGTTCATTAAATATCAGTGAATATAAATTCAATTTCAGATAATTTTAGTAATGTTAAGAGTTTGGTATTATCCTGGTGCAGATTATACTGATATCTCTATTTGGGACAATTATGAGTTACCAAAAGGCCAGTGGTCTAGTGATGTGGTTTCTGGTAGTGCCCGGAATCGCTAAAAATGTATTTATTTTTATATTTTCAAATGTATTAATAAATCATTAAATTGTTATAAATGAATCGCTTATATGTTTGCGGACATTTCAATTTTTAGACAATGAACAAAACTTAATGTAAACGATTTGAATCTCAAGTGATGTTTACTTTCAATTTAGATCCGGAATATATTTATACATTTAAATCTATTGTTAAACACTTGAGGTTACTATTCGTAGAAATTGTACTATAGTTTCATTCAATGATAATTTGTCAGTAAATAATTAATCATTAATTTTAATAATATCTTAATTTACTATTTGTCAATAATCAGACACAATTACAGTGGATTTTAATAATTGCCTTGAAAGAAATAATCTCCAAGATAATTTCTAAGGGGCTAATGATTTGATAAATAACTGAATTGGTTATGTTTTATTTTGTTTTAATAACTTATTTCAAGTGATTGAGTAATACCCCTGAATTGAATACAATGTAAAACAATACGGATTCGTTTGAATCACATTTTATCTAATCTTTATTATCCTTAAGGAAAACATAAATCACTTAAAGAAAAGTAAATAATGTTTTAAACTGTTTTTCTATTCACAAAATTGAATGCAATTTAAGGTTAAAAACATTGAATATTAATCTAAGAATTGATAAATGATTTGATGTTATAATCATTTGTCGAAAAAAATTAATGTTTACATCAATTGCTTTGTTAACACATGTCATATGAATATCACTTGAAATCCAATCAATTAATCACTAAATCAGTTTAAACCCCTCTCCTTTAAGAGTATATATAAGTAGTGCCCATTCAATATCTGTTAATAATTAATAGTTTTTCTTTCCTTTCACTGATTTCATGCCTTAATATAAGAAAACAATTGAAAAATTAATTTAAAATATTTTTTGTTAATTATTTTCATTGAAAATGGATTTAAACCAGAATTCAATAGAAGAGAGAACTTCGGGTGAAATAAGTGCTAATAATTTACAAACAAATGGTTATATCAAAGACGTGGACAATGATCTGTCGGCCCGACTCCGGCCGATGAACCCCAATATATTTCTGCGTCCAAAGCTAACTAAGCGAACAAAATTTTTCTATAGCCTTGGTCATGTTTACAATGACCTTACGGTCAGCATTTGGTTTTCATATACATTACTTTATTTTAAATTTCAATTCGACGACTCATTAGCGGGTGCTCTCATATTGATCGGGTACAGTTTGTCTATAATATTGAATAATGATCTTGGTTATAAACAATTATTCACTAAAATGCAGACAATTCGCTGACGCCATTGCATCGCCTTTTGTTGGCTTCCAATCCGACAAAACCACTAATTTATGGATTTGTAGGTACGGTAAGAGAAAGACATGGCATCTGCTCGGGGTTATTATGAACACCATCAGTGTTCCCATTATTTATAACACACCCTGTTTTCCTGGTGATTGTGGTAACTCATCAAGTTGGGCCAAATTTTTTTACTACTCTGTGCTTATTGTAATATTTCAGGCAGGTTGGGCGGCTACCCAGGTATGCTTTTCAGTAATCTATCGTTTTTACATTAATTGTCTTTATGTGAACGGATAGGTCAGTCATGTGAGTCTTATTGTGGATTTGACTGACGATACAAATGAAAGGATAGCTTTGAATGCATACAGGTTTGTAAATAAAGGGTATATTATTGATAAAATAAGGGGAATATTCTGGTTCTTAAACAATGAGATATTATTTTATGTTGACTTTTGTATTCATTGATAAAAAGTGTTTTACGAAAGTTTTGTTTTCACTTAAAAAGCACTTGTATTTTGATAACCACAACACAAAGTCAATGTCGAGTATATAAACAGACATTGGATTCAAAAGTCGCCAAAAGATAACGAAAACATTATTTAACTAATGATTTGATTGACAAAAATCGTGTGAATAATAGTTAAAACACTTTTTATGTTATCATTTATGTCAATGAAGACAAGCGGCGACTATTGGGGCTAACATTTGTCTTTATACTGTGACCCTGTTTGTCATCGGCTTTGAAGATAAGGGAACCTTAAAAGAGTCAGATCTTATTGTCTTCACTGTAAGTGCTTTGAACTTTTCATTTGATTGCTGGAAATGAAAATCAATATTCAATGCCTTTAACACAAAAATTGATTAAAAATATCTGAAATTAAATGCTTTTATGTTTTCCGACAACTCTTTTATAGAGAGTTTCATACATTGTATGTGCGATTGGATTAGTGTTTTCCCTACTCTTCCACGTCTTTGTAAAGGAACCGGAATTTGTGGCAAAGCCTCGTAAAGTGAGGCCATCGGTGTTCACAGTTGAGACCAAACGTCTCCTATCACATAGTAGAGGGTCCACAACAACGATGACACTACTGGCCCAGAACCAACCCGACACCGCCTCCAGTGGTCGGCCTTCTATTAGTCATACTCCAGAACCAGATCCAGATATGGAAAGGTATCTCAAGTCTAGATTAAATCAGAAAAAGTGGTCGCATTGGTTGAAAAGCTTTAATTTCTGGAAAATAACAATTATGTATACAATGGCCCGGATGTTCGTCAACCTGTCCCAAGTGTATACACCGTTATATTTGCAAGATACTTTAAAAATGCCTCAGGTAAGTTTGTTTGCTAATTTAAATTAAAAGTAAATCTGAAATAAATTATTAATTATTCAGATGACTATAGCTATCGTACCCTTTGCTACATACGTCGCAGGCCTGGGATGTTCTTTTGCTGCCAAACCCCTGTCCGCCCGGTTTGGATGCAGAGTGAGTTGATATCAAATGTTCAATGAATACACAAATCATTAAATATTTTATGAAATAATTTTTAATACAATACTAATCCAAATGTGCAAACAGTGGGTCCTTGTATTGGGTGCTGGGTTTGGTATTTCGTCCTGTGTCTGGATATTTATCGGAAACGATGGTCACGCATATAAGTTATGGCAAATCTATGGCGTTTCGGCATTTCTAGGCATTGGAGGCACAGCTCTACTGATTTCAAGTCTGGCGCTGACCAGTGATCTCATCGGTTCTAACACTGTATGTCTTCAATGAATCAAAATATTTAACAAATAATTAACTAATTTTCAATTACACCCAACCCTAGGCTACCGGTGCTTTCGTGTTCGCAGCGATGAGTTTTTTTGACAAATCAGTCAATGGTATAGTAATAGCACTGTTAGAACATTTCAACCCTAAAACTGAGGGCAAAGACGAGCCGATTATGTATTATAAATTCATTCTGGTATTCATTACTGGCTTCTCCTCTATCTGTATAACAATAGGTCTTTTGACAATAATAAGAACCAGATATGGGGTACGTTCACCGAGAATGAACAAATCAGCCTCGGTCACTAGTATGCACTAGTGTCTGCCGGATACTACCCCTGATTTGATTTGTCATGTAAAATAAATTAATATTTCTAACAATATGTATAATAATATAATAAAAACTGTTTTATTTATTAAATAAAATTAATGTCCTTGCATATATTTAGCTTCAATTTATTAATAAATGTGTTTACAAAATATCAAGCACAAATCTATCTTGAAAACAATGTTTTGAAAAACTAAAAATAAAATAAAAACCAATTGAATATTACGTCAAATGTTGATAGATTTCGAAATGATCTCTCTCACTATTACAACACTTTTTACTAATAACAAATCAGATATATTTTGATTTTGTCAACACTTTATTACTTTCCTTTCCTACCATTCCTTTCATTACTCAATGCGTTAATTAATTACAATAAAACTTAATTACAATTTCGGAGAATATTCTGTAAATAAAGTGAATCTCACTTTCAATTACAACTAAAGACATACTATTCTCAAGACTTCTACAGTTTTTCGTCAATAAATACAATATAAGAGAAAAAAAATATTTTAATTTTTTGATCACTCATTCATTACGTATGCAATTAATTGTGGAAATGATTACACATTTAGTGAGACTTTCTTTAGATTAAATAGAAATTCAAGTCTTCAGTAGTGATAAATAAATATAGTTTTCAAATCACTCAAAAACTTTTTACACTTTTGTACGTTTCAATCAAATAATCCTTTTTTTAGTAATTTAATAGAAATTACATTTAATTTTTAAAGATTTATCTCAAATATGACCCGAAGTTATGAAATGAGTAATAATAACAACAATAATAACTCAAGAGATGTTGAGAGTAATAATAAACCCGATAAGAAGTCTCATCCGAAATGTTTTGAATATTTGAATTGTTTCGGTGGAAAGAAGAAAAAGGTAATTATTTTATATCTATAATTCATTCTAGATCATATTCAGAGTATATTTAAATGACCGCAAATATATATTTTATTAATACGTATACAGTATTTCAATATCAATGTTAAGATCGCAATAATATTCATGAGTTTTAGTGAATTCATTATTCAGTAAATTGTGTAAACAGTGATGACTTTAGATTCAATGGTAATGTTTTAAATTTAATCCCCTTAAGGGTGAAAGTGGACAAAATGAGATAGATTTGTCTAAAGAAGTCAATATTAAAGAGCATTTATACCCATTGGATGAGTTGTGCCAAAAGTTAGGCACAGACACTGAGAAAGGTATATCTGATAGTGAAGCAGATCTTAGGCATAAGAGGGACGGCAAAAATGCATTTACACCACCTAAACAGACACCTGGGTGGGTTCTGTTTATGAGGGAAATGACCAACGGCTTCGCCATTATTATATGGCTCTCATCCCTGGCCAGTTTCATTTGTTATGGCATTGACGGCACTCAACAATATGTATGCCTAATGTAGTTGTCATTAAATTATAATAAATATTTGCGTCTTAGTTATACTTAGGGGTTGTGTTAGCACTGGTAGTCTTGATAACAGGCACATATTCATATTCACAGCAAGCAAGCAGTGGAAAAATATTCGCCTCATTCAAGAATATGGTGCCACAGGTTCGTCGCACATTGTGCTGGATTACATTTATATGTTTACCCAACTATCCCAGACCTTGAGTCAAATGATTGAAAATTAAACCCAAATTTATTCATTGATTAATAAAAAATATTTATGACTTCTTGTGACAAAATAATTATCATTTCATAGCAAACAATTGTAATCAGAGGTGGAAACAGGAAAGAGGTTTCGGCCGAGACTCTAGTGGTCGGAGATCTGGTTTACTGTAAGAGCGGCGATAGAGTGCCCGCAGATATTCGTGTCATCCGATGTGAGGGAATGAAAGTCGACAACTCATCTCTAACGGGAGAATCTGATCCGTTGAGTCGTTCACCAGACGTCGGACATAACAACCCCTTAGAGGCAAGGAATTTGGCATTTTTCTCAACCAACTGTGTCGATGGGAATGGGTATGGAATAGTGATAGCTATCGGCGACAACACAGTGATGGGACACATCGCTAAACTGGTCACCGGTATTGAGAACGAGAAAACGCCGATCGCTATAGAGATCAGTCGCTTCACTAAAATCATTACTTGTATTGCAATATTCAATGGCATACTATTCCTGGTCATCTGTTTGGGCTTCAAATTGCCGTTTATCGAGGCGTTTGTCTTAATGATAGCTATTATTGTCGGAAACATACCCGAAGGTATGGCACCTTATTTTCTTATGACTCACTACTACTACCCAATGATTAATCCTTTTATAAGTGTTTTCATAAATTAATGCATTAATATGTTGTAAACTGAAGGGAAATCTCCACATATTCAGCATTAATAGGCTATTAATTATAGTCAGGGATTGTGTGTTACAACACCTGACGACTGCCTATAAAACTTCAGATTATATACACTTTTATAAGAAATATTTGCAAAACATTTATTTCAAATCATTTTCAAAGCCATTAAATAACATGAAAATCAATGTCAATATAAAAAGACAACGAATTATAAGATATTTTATTCAATAATACTATTGTTGTCTCAAAAATGCGCTTAAAATCAGCCAAAGATTTATTGGCTTTTAATTAGTCATAAAAACTAATAACTAATAACTAGGATAGATTTTATTAATCATAGGTCACCAAGGGGGGGGGGATAGCCTACACAGATCCCTCAGACAACGATCTAAGTATGGCATGTATACCCTTTCTCTAGAGTCTAGACTTCCCTCTCCCAGAGTAAAAGAGAACATTTTGTTCCCACAAACAGAAATGTAAAAAACTTAGAAAATTGCAAAAAGTGAATTCACCATGATCAGATTTCCATTTTGCACCAAAATATTTGAAATATTTTAGAAAAACAAAATTAATGACCCAAAATCACAATAAAAATGGTACCCCTCCCCTATATCTCATGTGACTGTAGCAAAAAATTCTCCATTTCCACCCACTAAGGTGACTGAGCTTGGTCATTAATAAATAGATTCGAAGTTATTCTAAATAGTGTTAATACTTGTCAAACCATTGATCGGAAATATATTTTAAATTATTTAACTATGTTTTCCAGGATTACTACCCGCTCTAACGGTGGCCCTAACCCTAACCGCCAAACGAATTGCGGCAAAGAATTGCCTTGTTAAATATCTAGAAGCAGTTGAAACCCTGGGCAGTACATCAACTATCTGTTCAGACAAAACGGGTACTTTAACACAAAACCGGATGACTGTAGAGCACTGTTATTTAGGGGCGAAGATAATCAGGGTAAGTCATGTCCAAGCAGAAGTGGAAGAGGACATGAATCCAATTAAGCACTGCTGGGAAATGTATAACCGGTGCTGTCGATTGTGCTCTCGGTCTGAGTTCTTGGACGAAAACCCAGAGATCTTGAAGAGACAGGTGGCCGGGGATGCCTCCGAATCAGCTATTCTTAAGTTCATGGAGAGTGTGACGGATGGAAAGGTAACAGACTATCGAAACCTGTGGCCAAAAATGGCTGAAAAGCCGTTCAGTTCTGTCTATAAATACCAATACTCTATACACCGGAACCCAAACGCAGACCCAAAAGAAAACAATCACTTCTTCCTCGTCATGAAAGGAGCGCCGGAAAGGATCATAAGCTTGTGTTCAACTATACTGAATGCAAA
This sequence comes from Pantelozetes paolii, assembly GCA_034687845.1. Lineage (NCBI taxonomy): Eukaryota > Metazoa > Arthropoda > Arachnida > Sarcoptiformes > Oribellidae > Pantelozetes > Pantelozetes paolii. The sequence continues at coordinate 13,145 of JAQGAT010000691.1, forward strand.
TGGAGAGACGACCAAGATCACACCCGACGACGTGGAAGAATTTGAAGAGGCCTACAGAGAACTGGGATCTATGGGCGAACGGGTTATCGCTTTCTGTGATATGGAGTTCACTCAATTTCCAACCGACCATAAATTTGATCTTGAGAACAATACTGACTTTGAGCTTGATCACTTCCGGTTCTTAGGACTGGTCGCTCTTATTGATCCACCCAGGTATGCATTGAAAGCTAGAGTTCATAAATTACAAATCAAATTTACCTTCAGAGCAACTGTGCCGGATGCTGTGGGTAAGTGCAGAACAGCTGGAATCAAAGTAATCATGGTCACTGGCGATCATCCAATCACAGCGCAGGCCATTGCCAAAGCGGTCGGTATATTCACTGAATCGCATCGGAGGTCAACACGAATATCTCATCCCACTGTTGACCACGTGGGCAGAGGCAACACCGCCTCCATTGTAGTCCCGGGCGATGAGTTGGCGGCTATGAGTGACGACCACTTAAAACACATTTTGAATGACTTCAGAGAAATAGTTTTCGCGCGAACTTCGCCGCAACAGAAGCTCCGGATCGTTGAGAACTGTCAGGCATTGGGACAGATAGTGGCCGTCACTGGCGATGGTGTCAACGATTCGCCGGCGCTTAAGAAAGCCAACATTGGTGTGGCTATGGGTATCACAGGTAGGTTATAGCACATTGAGTCCAACTCTTAAACCTAAATAAAAATATGCCCCTTATTGTGATCAAATATTTAACCCCTGAATGAAATAATAACCTAACCTAACCTAACCTTGCACAATTATCTCATTACCAAAGGCTCTGATGTATCGAAACAGGCGGCGGATATGATACTACTGGACGACAACTTCGCCACAATAGTGACAGCCGTAGAGGAGGGCCGGCGTATATTTGATAACATGAAAAAGACTATCAGTTATATTCTGGCCGGGAGTGTGACAACACTCTACCCTTTTATGATATACGTTATCCTGGGTTTCCCACAGGCTATCGGTCCCATCACTGTGCTGTTGATAGCATTGGGCACTGATATGATGCCCGCGATATCCTTGGCCTACGAGAGGGCGGAGTCAGATATCATGAAACTCCCGCCCCGTAACCCAAAGACCGATGTTTTGGTGACAAAGAATCTGTTGTTTCGGTCGTACGCACAGATCGGTGTTATAATGGCATCGGCAGGTTATCTTGGTTATTTTGTTACCATGTTGCATTACGGTTGGAAACCCTGGGACTTATGGCAAATACCCAGAACGGATTGGGAAGCCGACAATTTTTATATGACTGACTCTTTTGGAGAGATCTGGGTTAGTTTGCTAATGATTCATTCAGATAATCCAGTTCACTCTAATTATGATCATCTAACATGTCCTAGAACACTGCCGAGAGAATAGAGCTGATGACAATAGCCCAGAGCTCTTACTTTATATGCGTTGTTGTCTGTCAGTGGATGGATGTGATTGTGTCTAAGACTAGACGACTCTCGATCTTTCATCAGGGAATGGGGTAAGGGTTGGGAGGTTTGGGTTGTTTTGTTCAATGGTTTAATACTTTGTTCACACATTTAGTAATTGGGTTCTCAACTTCAGTATCTGTTTTGAGACAGCACTGGCAGTACTATTCTGCTACACCCCTGGTCTTAATACTGTATTAGTGTTGGCTCCAGTTATTGGTATGAGTATTGAGAATTTGTGATTGGTCATTTGTCTCTATGTTGATCTCATGTTGATCTCTATCCAGGTTGGGTTTGGTTGGCAGGCGTTCCCTTTTTCTTCTTTATCCTGGCCTACGAAGAGCTCAGAAAGTTCCTGATCCGTAGAGACCCGGATTCATTTTTTGCTAAAGAGTTGTTGATTTAGTTTTTAATTGGATTATTTAAATATTATAACAATATTTAAATGATCATATTTATTATTAAATAATTTGAACATGCTCAAGTTATTTATTTTGTTAATATTTTTGAGTACAATTATTAAATTATTTTAAATTTTAGTCTCCTTTATGTGATCTAGGTGATTAGAGTAGTTATAATTGATTCTTCATTAAATGTTTTGTCTAAATTATTACTCTTGTTAATTCCACTCTTAGATGTGATTGTTTAAATAATTTCTCATACAATGTAAAAATTCATTATAATTTTTGATTAAACTGAATAAATTGTATTAATCTAGATAAAGTATCATCTTGAGCTGTTGCTAGGATATTTTTAAACCTTAGATCTATTATCCGGGTCTATTTTCATTAATTTAAATGGACCAGGAATAAACTAAAATTCAAAAAATCAGAATTTAATCGACGTTTGAAAATAATTTTAAAAACGCAATAAATAACGCCTCAAATACTTTGGCCCCTCATTTGGACCGTTATATTCGAGAACACAATATATCACTGAAACAAACAGACATTCGATTCAAAAGATTAGACGTATTTATGAATAAAAACACAAATGTTTTGTTAGACTTTGAAAAACAAATTGTATTTTCAGTTCTCAATGAATGAATGAATGACTGCTTTGGTTGTAGTCTTCAAGTGTTGACACGATTTCAGTGATTATAACAAAACAATACTTTTATTTGACTTTCGGCTCAAAATAATCATTCAATTAGTTATCAAAAGACAAATAATTTGTTTGTAATTCAAGTGTTTTTTTTATCACAAATATTATTTGAATCTCTTTTTTGAGACAAAAATAATATATATTTTTAAATAGCATTAAAAAAAATATGTTTTCATTAAAGCCTTCAAAATTTTTTTATCACAAATCCATTTCAAGGTTTCAATCGTTTTGTTATTTTTTAAATAATTTTTTATAGTTTTTATCAAAAATTAATTTTTTTATGAATTTTTAAAAAATTATTATTTATTTTACATTAAATTTAAATTTTATTTTCAATTGGTTTTCAGGTTTTTATGTACTTTTTGTATACATCTATAGATTTGATCTGAAATTAGATTAGATTTGAGATAAGATAAGATATTTTTTGATCACTTTTTGTGTGAATTGCAAAAATATTTTCATTGATTTTGTATTTAATTATTTTTTTTTGATAAAACTTTTTACGACTTTTTTGTTAAATATTTTCACAATTTTTCTCACATTTGAAAGGCTTTTATCGACAATACGTTTGCCATCGTTTGAAGAGTTTGAGGTCCGGAATGAACCGGTGCTGACATACCTGAGCGGCAGTAAAGAGAGGACACAATTGATTGAGAAATTAAATCAATATAACAATAGTTTGACTGAAATACCAGTCGTTGTGAACGGAAAACGCATTCAAACCAATGAAGTGATTATACATTTCCTATAATAACACTACTCTTAACCTACCTTTCCATCCGACTGTCCAATAGGTTAGATACCAGTGCTCACCCTTTGACCACAAGAAGCAGATCGCGAAATACTACTTCGCCAGCGAAGAGGTCTTCAAACAAGCCATCACTGAATCACAAAATGTGCGAAAAGAGTGGGAAGTATTGAATATCAATGAGAAGATCACTATCTTCTTGAGGGCCGCGGATCTGATTAGCGGTAAATACAGACAGGACTTGAACGCCACCACAATGTTAGGCCAGGGTTTGTATTGATTGCACAGTTGTTTCGGCGAATCGTTAACTAATGTTTAGTTTAAACGATAGGAAAGACTGCTATTCAGGCAGAGATCGACTCCGCGGCCGAATTGACCGACTTTTTAAGGTTCAACGCCTTATATGCAAAAGATATGTATAAATACCAACCCCTGAGTCCTGAGCCAGAGGTCACAAAGAATCAGTTTAGATACCGAGGCTTAGAAGGCTTTGTGGCCGCAATTTCTCCGTTCAATTTCACTGCAATCGGCGGTAATCTGGCCTCAGCTCCGGTAATGATGGGCAATGTTGTGTTGTGGAAGCCGGCGGGCACTGCCGTACTGTCCAATTGGATTATATTCCAGATCCTAGAAGAGGCTGGCGTTCCGCCCGGTATTCAATGCTCAATACCTTTCAAACGATTCATTGTTTTATTAATTTTAACCCCTTTTTAAGGTGTAATTAATTTTCTTCCGTCTTCGGGGCCTATGTTTGGCCAACACGTGTTGACTTCTCCTCATTTGGCTGCCGTTAACTTCACCGGAAGTGTCGGCACTTTCCGCAATGTATGGCAGACTGTGGCCAATAGTCTGGACCGCAATCACGGCTTTCCTCGACTGTGAGTAATGTTTTAGTCATTGCTTTGAATTTCATTTAATTATAACCCCTTTAGTGTCGGTGAGTGCGGGGGAAAGGACTACCACTTTGTGCACGAGTCGGCAGACGTGGACACAGTGGTAGCGCAGACTATCAGGGCTTCCTTTGAATACAGTGGTCAGAAGTGTTCGGCCTGTAGTCGACTGTATGTTCCCGACTCTCTTTGGCCAAAGGTTCGGTATATTTGTTAAATTCTAACCCCTTTTCAGACTTAAAAATAATTTTAAACAATCAGTAAATTATTGTTAAAAACTTCAATTCATTTATCAGTGATTTGACACATGAGTTGGCATTTCTCCAGAGCCTCTAATTAAAGCCCTTTCCCTTCACATACCCTTCCAATGAATACTATTATATATATCCTTGACTTTGACGACAATTAATAGTTATTTTTGACAACAAATGTGTAAAAACTTTATGAAAAATGTCTTTTAATTAACTCTTTATTTCATTTTCAGATTAAAGAGGGGTTACTGTCGGTGCGCTCAGCACTAAAACTCGGTTCCCCTCTTGAGTTCGACACCTTTTTAACGGCAGTTATTGACAAAAGCTCTTTCAATAATATAAAAGACTATATAACTGAAGCCAAAGCCTCTTCTAGTCATAAAGTCCTGGGCGGAGGACAGGTAGACGATAGCGTCGGCTATTACATCGAACCTACAATTATAGAGACAACGGATCCCAACAGTAGACTCATTAGGGAAGAGATCTTCGGTCCGGTGTTAACAGTATTTGTCTATAACTCTAAGAAAGTAGACGAAGCGCTGGACTTATGCGACCGCACCAGCGGTTTTGCACTCACCGGCGCTGTCTTCGCTAAATCCAAGTCAGTTATCAAACGATCACTTATTTTGAGTAAAATTTTGATCTCTTTTTGAATTTACAGAAACTTTTTAGACATAGCGTCCGAAAGACTCAAACAAAGTGCCGGCAATTTCTATATTAACGACAAGTGTACCGGTGCTGTGGTTGGCCAACAGCCCTTTGGTGGCGGCCGCCTCTCCGGCACCAATGATAAGGCCGGTGCTCCTCATTACCTCTTGAGATGGTGTTCCCCACAGAATGTTAAGGAAACGTTTGTTCCGCAAAGGGATTGGAGTTATCCTTATATGAAGGACTAAACCACTTCAAGCGCACAAACAATTTGATCAAAATTCAGGGGTATTTTGTAAACAATGAGAATTAGGGTGTCATTCACTGACAGGACAGACATGTCTTCCAAATGAAGAGATCTTTTATTTTTACGACAAAAAACTCATTTTTATTGCATTTTTGACTCAAATTATGAAATTTTAGGCGAATTTTAATTTTTTTGCAATTTTTTAAACATTTTTAATATATTTTGAAAATATTTTAATTATAATTTAATTTCAGATTTCAATTAATATAACCTTTTATTTAGTGAAATGTCATTTTAAGGGTAGACTAAGTCATCATTTTTAGCGGAAACTTCGGCTTTTCGTTAATCTTTTTTGAATACAAATCCGGATTTAATTTAAACCAAAAATTTTAGATTCAATTCAATTAATAGTCAATTGATTTGAATGTCAGTCAAAAACAAGACCTAAACTTCAATTCCAGTCACGAATTATGTATTAATTAAATGAATAATTAATAAAATATTTTTCAATAAGCGGTAATAATTAGTACACAAACCACTCCACACACACCAAACCACTCACCCTTTCCTCAAAAAAAAATCAATCAATAATTTAAAACAATTTTATTGTCTTTCAAATACAAACTGCAATTCAAGTCACGAATGAAGACATCAATTGTTTAAAAATAAAGTTATTTTGAGTTTGAATACAAAAATCGATAAAATCTTTAATTAATTGATAATAAAATCAATTTTTATAGCAATACTAGACTTCAGACTCAAAACTCAACAAATTTTAGACAACATTTGAGACGACTATAGAAAAAGTTGCGATAATTTCTGCGACAAATGATACCAAAGATAGGAATCAAACGAAAACTATTGTAAAAAAAGACTAAATTGTTATTAAAGTCCAGAAAATCTCAACAATTATTGTAATTCTGATTCAAAACACAAATAATTAAATAAAAATCAAAAACTGATTTCAAACACCAGTTTTGAAGACAAAAAACTATACTTCAGTTGTCTTTGAGAGACCACTGGCTCTACATCTGACTCTTGAGGTCGTGTTCAATGTCCTTGGGCTCAGTGGTCGGCGCATACCGTTTGATGGGAACACCGTTTTTGTCGATCAAAAACTTAGTAAAATTCCATTTAATGGCATCGAAGCCCAAAATACCCCCCTTTTGGTCCTTAAGCCACTTGTAGATGGGATGGGCGCTATCGCCTACCGGTGCCCAACATAGCAACGCAAATAGAGGGTTAGAAAATCGATTGCAAAGCACTGACAGGCCTTACCGTTGACATCGATTTTGGACATCATATCAAACTTAACGTTGTTTTTCTTCGCAAACTCCTTGATATCGATATCACATCCGGGTTCCTGACCATTGAACTGATTGGAAGGGAAGGCCAGTATCCTTAGGCCCTGTGCCTCGTATTTGTCGTATATTTCGTTCAGTTGTTTGTAATTATTTTTAGTTAAACCGCAATTTGAGGCCACGTTTACCACTAGAGTCGGCTTTCCTTTGTATTTGTCGAGTGATATCTGTGGAGAGAGAGACAGAGGAATGGGAGGAATGGTAGACAAAAGTAATGATTAGCTTTTAATGAGTTTTTTTTTATTGTAATTAAAAATATATTTTACGATAAAAATCAATATTTATTCAAAACTAAAGATAAAGTTTTGTCTGCATTGAAGAAAATCAATAAAAAATTAATCAATAGTTTGAAAATACCCCTAAATTTCAGAGCAAATACCCCTTAAAACCGACAAAAAGTGACAACAATTACCCAAAAATTGGCGCAAAATTGATGTCATTTTTCACCGAAATCATAGGTATTTAGCCAAACATTAAGGGGTATTTCAGAGTGAAATTAAGGGGCATTTTATACCTCATTGCCGTCGATATCCTTAGCCTTAAAGTCGTAGAGAGTTTTAGCGTCTTTCCAGTCGTTGGAAGCCATCCTAACCTGGGATCTAATAAACGGTAAATAATTTTGTCCACAATTAGTGATTAATTTGGTTTTATTTAAAACAAAAGCCGTTTTGAAATGATTTGACAAAAGTTTTCAATAATTAAAAACTGTTTTATATTTTCAAACAAATTATTGTTTTTATCACAAAAACTCATAAAATGTTTGTCAAAACTCATGCGTTGTTTCAAACGTTGTCTCAAGTCTTAACATTAAAGTCCAATATATTTAGACATTTTCACTGAAACTAATTTATTTTCATTTTCGACACTTCAGTACCTTTTCTGTTGAGAACTCTGTAGGTATTCATTGGACAAAAGGTGTCAAAAGGTGCCAAAACTGACAAAACGTTTTTCTGTAGTTACAATATTTTTACAGCAAAACCGGTGTATTGTTTATTGACAGCGATTTTGACCGCAAATTGTGATTCACTTTATTATTCAGTAAAACTTAGTTATAATTTCAATCGCATTAAAAATTCAATTAATTATTATTAACATCAATATTGTAGTTTAAAATAATCATGGTCATTCACTAAAACATACCTGCCATCAATATTTAATCCATAACTCAAGTGAATCAATTAAAACTAAATTTAATAAATTGTGAGCTTCACTGCATTAAAGCACTTGATTTGCACTAAAATATTGGTAACATTTCAATGCATTTCGTCATTGAATTGACATTTCATTTAAATTTCAATTTTAATAAACATTTTTCAAATCAATTGACAATTAATTTAATTATAAATACATTTTTCAAATGTTTTTTGTGTTTGAAATGCGATTTCAATATAAAAATCACTTAAAGTTTAGGCAATAAAAGGCTTTTTACGACTAAATGCTAATACTTTGTAAGGATTAGGAAATACCCCTTAAAGGCATCGGAAATGACATTAAAAAGGGGTTTAAAAACTGATGACAAGGATTGGGATGTCTGGGTATTGATGGCTGTGTTGTTGTGTAAATATTATGTCCAAAACTATTGACTTAAATATTATTTTAAATAAATTTAATAACAATTTAATGAATATTTTGTCTGAAATTGAATGCAAAGTAAAGTATTTGTGAATAAAATACAACCAAATCTTAAACACAATTAATGTTTGTATTGTTTGTTGCGATAGATTTGTTGCGCAAAGCTATTGATTAGCAGCTGTTTTATACCCTCTGCTTAACAGCACAGGTATATCACTCGGGCGTCGGCTCTCTTTCAGTCTCTATAAGACTTGACCAGAATTTACAACAAATTGTTTTCACCTAAAAAGTGATGAAAAAGTGTTTTCACATTAAAAATCATTGTTTCAATTGAATGCCAAAACAAACTGACCTTTTCGTCAACCGGTATCACTTGAGGGGTATCGCAAACGACGTACTGTTTAGGGTCTAAACCCAATTGTCCCCATTTGTTCCTGAAAAGGGGGTCAAAATTGCATTCATTTGAAGTGGAAAGGGATGTCTACATACCATCCCCAACCAAATAGGATACCATTCTCTGAGACTGCCATTGAATGCCGAGAGCCGGCACTTATAGCTATGAAACAATCGTCATCTGATATGTCAAGAGGAAGAGGTAGGGCTTTCATAGTGATTGTGTCCCTGGAGTAGCCTAACTGTCCACTCTCATTCCATCCCCACACATACACATCGCCCTGAGATGACAGTGCCATTGAATGCCATCCGCCGGCGGCTATCGCTTTGATCTGAATGCCGTCCAAAGCGTCGATCAGTTGCGCCGAACTCTCGTCAACGTTCTCAACGTCTCCGTGACCTAACTGTCCACGCGATCCGCGTCCATACGATAGCACACGACCCTTATCTGTGAGCAAAAGGATGTGTTCCTGACCTGCGCTCACATATACACAGGTTTTATCGGATATTTTTATTCCCAACTGTCCATCACTTGTGTTAAACAGTAAGGCATCGCCCGATTCGGTCAGTACTACGGAGTACTCGACCCCAACACTGATTTGCTCTATTTTGACCACTTGTTGGCCAGTGGTCTCATCGACGGCCACCGGCATGGGTTCAGTGTTTGCAAAGTTGAAACCAGACCTTAATTTTGAGCAAAGAATTGCAATTAATTTAAATTCAATGTAAACTAAAGATCAATAAATAGATAACAATATGTTTAGAGATAACGACAAACCATTTCAAGAGCTGTAAATCCAGTGTCAAAACGAGTGTCTCTTTAGACCCGCACTCAATGTTTATGATATATTTCGGCGCTTTTTCACATAAAATCAATTCATTTGAATCCTTATTACGGTTTGAGTCCAACCCCTTAGACGTACTGCTGTTCTGTAGACTTGACTTTGGATTAGAGTAACCCAAATAGACTACCTGTCCGTTGCCGGTGTGCAGGAACAGTGAACACCAGCCTATGTAGGCGCTGATCACCTTATCTGAATTATCCAAGATCAGATCACTTAAGGGCCGTAAATAGATATTATTTATTCCGGACTTGTGCTTGAATTTCAGGAAACTTTCAAAACCGCAATAATAAAGCATTTTATGGATGAAATGCCCTTTAATTTGAGAAGTGCTTAGTTTTCAGGGATATTATTGAGCTTTGAATCTGTGATTGAATTTTGAGGAAAAAATACTTTACTTTTTCATCAATTGTATGAATGAATGGCTTTTTGTGTAAATAAACAACAGATAAGTTGTGAAGTAATTTATTACACGTTTAGTAACGACTGATTAACTTAACTATGGATTCAAACACTTCACTCAAGCATTAAATCATTGAAATGATGTCTGAATTGTGTGTTTTATATAAATATTTAAACTATTTGTTAGTATTTACTGTCGTTTTGATTGCAAAACTAGTTTTTATTACAGATTTGAAACTCAAATAACTATTGAACTCAAAACCCCTTTAATACTGAGAAGGGGTTTGTGTTTGGCATTCAGTGAACAGAATATTCTTGAATACTATCCAAGAGTTTGAATGTATTTCCGACACAAAAGTGTTGTATATTTTTGGGAAATATTTTTCACAAACTTTTGAAACAATTTTCAAATTTTATTAAAATTAAAAAAAAATTATTTATATTTTTGCTTTCACTTAACGTTTAAAATGAAATATTGGTCCCAAAAGTAGTGAATATTTTTCAAACAATTTATGAATTTATTTGAAATAATATTTAAAATATTTTTTAGTGTTTTTTAAAACTATTTTTAAAATTAATGTAAAAATTGTTTCAAAAATTGATTACAAAAATGATTTGACATTTGCTTTGAATCCAAGAAATGACTGATATTTTTGGATTTGTTTTTGTTTTTTATGCAAATATTTTAAAAATTATTTTCAATTTTTCAGTTTTTAGTAATAATTAACTGATTTTTGTTTAAAAACAAAACTATTTTTAAATCAAATTTTAAACTAAATTTCAAAACAAAACACAAAAATAAATGACTTTTTCTTTGAGTGAAAATTATTTTTTCAATTTCAATGACACTTACCGTCAGTTTTGAGTGAAAATCAAATCAAATATAAATGAAATTAAACTCAAATTTCAACTCATTTTTCATTATTTAAATAAAATATTAAATTAAATGTAATTAAAATCAAATCTAAAAACACATCAAAACATGTGTTTATTATTTGTTTATGTTTTCACTCAAACTCTCTGTTCATATAAAACGTAACAATTTATTTGAAAAATAAGGGGAATATCAAAATATTCAGGCAATTATTCAATATAATGAAGGATGCGTTGGAAAACTTTTAATCAAGTTTATTTTAATAAATTTAGAGGAATTTGGTATTTATTGTAAATACAATATTATATCCTGCTAAATCACTTTTAGAGATCACATCTTTTCACACCCAGTCCATATGAAACCAGGACATCAGAAACAATAGCAAATTGTCTCAGTGTCTACCAAAAGTCCGTTGCAAGAAATGATACTGATTATTTTATCTTCTAATTATAATAAGTAAGGAATAATTAAAATACAAATATATATATAAATAGACATCAAATCTATAATTCAATTCATTTGTGACTTTAGTTTTACTTTTCATTGCTTTTGAGTGTTTTTGAGAAATTTTTTAAACACTATTATAGTGTAATATAATATAATATTACAGTGAATACAAAGGGGATGGGTAATAAATGATTTGATCCAGAGTAAAAAAGCTTATAGATCACAGAAGTGGAACCAAATATATGACATAATATCCAAACATTTTGCAATAGATTTGATGTCT
>JAQGAT010000692.1:0-24653 GCA_034687845.1 Pantelozetes paolii
TGACCCCCGACTCCAACCCCCTCAACGTTCAAAGTGACGTAATTTCTGAATAAAAAGTAAACAAAAAAATGTTTAAATCTTTGTTTAAATTAAATTCAATTCACTTTCGGTCAGTCTTTTGTTCAAATCTAATGATAGGAAGATTAGAAGTGGTCACCAATTCGGCAGAAGATGACGCCGCCGGAGATCAAGACAGAGAGCTATTGGAGGAATACTTTTGCACTCAATTGAAGACATATTTCGGGTTTGGAAGTGAAAGAAGTGGTCAAATGACTGCCGTTTGTATTAAAGCCTTTAATTCACATCTTGTCTCTCGTGAGCTCATTGACCGCAGTGTCCAACTCGTGGCCCAACACTTTGTGGCCGAAGATGTCTTCTTTAATCCACAAATATTTGTCATAAATCCTAAGACTTTGAGGAATAGACTTTGTATTCTTAAGGAATTGGCGTTTAATCGTCTCACAATCGCTTCTTCCGATTCCTGTTTCCGGTCTCTTCTCCGACAACCCGTGGAACAGGTCAGACACTCGGGTCTATGTTCGGGAACAGTGGTCAGTCATCTCTTGGCTGCGGCTAATTGTCCTGAAGCCATGAGACCAGAGATCGAGAGGACAATTGGTCCGAACGTCGAGTCCTTGACCTTCGAGAGAATTCGGGAAAAAGTGATTTCAAAATATATTTCTTTAAAACTTGACATTTCTCGGGATATCGCCGATAAAATAGTTGGCCAGAAAACATCCCGAATCTATTTGACGCCAATGGCCGACATTGTGGCCAACATTGACCTTATGCTTAACGAGTGCCGAATGCCTGTCCAGCGGTTACTTCTGTCCACTTATCTGTTGACCGCTGACACTGAGAATGTTCGCCGAATCGTGAGGTCAATCGCGAGAATTGGTGGTCAACCACTTCTGGACGTTTGCCGAAAATACCCGAAGCTGTTGGACACGAAATACGAGACTTTAAGCGGAAACTTAGCTCTGATTAGTGAACACGGATTCAGTGAAGAACAGGTGTTGAAAGCGGTTTTAGTGTTGACTTTAAATTGTAAACAATTAAAGAATCGTTTGAATGAATTCAAAACAAATGAAGATCTTCTTCAATGGAAACATAATTCTCGGTCTCTAAGACTTGTTCTTCAAATGAAAAGTGTTTTAAATCGTTTGGATTGTCTTAAATCCAATGCTTTCTCCAAAATAACTCTGGACTACCTGTGCGGTAGTAATCAATACTTTGAGAGCGTAAGACTCGGCTCTGGACGCCAAAAGCGTGGTCTCGAGTTCTTTGTACGCTTATATCTAAATCGGGAGTTATCGGCCATTCGTCCTCTGGTCGGATCTCATCCTTACGAAAAACGATTTAATTTAAGAAATGCTCATAAAGTCTATGAGTTCTTCACTGAGGAGAATGTCACCACAGATCAGATAACAAATGGACTCTTTATTGTCCTTTACGACTATTCACTTGTCCGCCATTACTTCCGCTTCCTATTGGACACAGTGGACAGGGATTGGCGAACGGAAAGCAATTTATTACAACTTTTAATTTATTTTATTGAAAGGAAATATGGATTTTCGGGAAACGCTGTGTTTTTCAATTGTCTTCACGAGGAAACCAATCATCTCAACTGAGAAACCAATTTTGCCGATTTATAGTCCGCTCGTAATTGAATAAAAGTGGTCACAACCGACCTCTCGAGCGGAACCTAAACTCATTAAATAATTAATTTATTTTAAAATATATTCTCAACACAACACTCACTCCATTGGCGACCAACTGTTCGGCCGTCGGGTCTGAAAATAAAAAAATAAATTCTTTGTCTCTTTTTCTTGTATTTTCTCTTTACCTCTAACTCTGTCTTCAACTTTAAACGCTTCCATAGAGTGCTTCAAGTTCTCGGGCGCAACAATTAATAGATTGAAGAGCGCGTGAAGAACTTCAAATAATCTGACCAACACTGGAATCCCGAACTCGGCCGCACATCTTCGGTACTCATTCACGTCACAAATGGCTACCATTGCGCCCACAATCGTGAACTGGAACTGTTGGAAGTGCTCGAAGATAACTCTATGCATCCGAACGCCGAGTTCCGTGAGGACAGTCTCCACATTCTTTCCATCCAAAGAATCACGAATTCGGTGGACATAAGAGGTCACAAATCTGACCACTTTTGCGCATGCCTTCAATGAACAGATATTAGTCAGAGAACAGATCGGGAGACAGGACTCACGGGAGTGGTAGAGGCCAACACCAGGTCATCGGTTTCGGGTTTGAAATCTGTCTTTTTTTGTTCATTTTGAAGAAGAACTCGAATCCAACCGACAATAGCGGCCAGAGTTCGCTCTAATCCAGTGTTTAATTTGATTTCCAATTGTTCCGAAAGATCTCTTTTCCGTTTAAGACATTCCCCGTGACGGCCAGTGTTGACCACTAGCGGCAGAACACAGTCCACAAACTGCTTCTCAATCAGATGACAAATGGCATTACATTGGCGGACAGTGTCCAAGAAATGGATCTCCGGTTGTGTCTTGGGTTCGGCAGTGGGAACACCCTGCAATCCCAGTTCTATTGCGTAATCTATATGTTCTGAACATAAGAACTGAAATTGCATTTCCAATATCTGAACGGAATTGTTGGCCAAGTCTTGTGGCCGAGATAACACATGACATCTGTGGAGCGCGAGTTTTGTCTCCTGAAGAAGACTTATTGCCACTTCTTCGGACAAAAACGTTTCGCTTCCGTAGTTATCGGTGGACACAGTGATGTTGATATTGGCCAGAGTGCCGATGTTTATGTTCGCCCTCCCGATCTTGGCCTGGAGGTCACGTTTGAGTTCTTGGATGGAACCGCTGGGGAATGACTTCTTCTGATGGTTTTTGGATTCATAAAATCGGTGCAAAATATTTGAACACTTTTCCCGCAAACCATTCGTTTCCGTAGTTATATAAGTGTCCAGATATCGGGAAAAGATATTTCTGGTCATCTTCTGTAAGAATGTCGGATCACATCCCGCGATCTTATTGTCGGCCAACTGTTGCGCCATTTTCTGTGTCTTGGAATAGAGGTCAAACAGTTCCGAGAGATAATCGACGTCTTTGGCGTCCAGTCTTTGGCGGACGAACTCTTGGAGTTTGCCGTGAAAGACGTTGAGAACGAATTTGGACATCACTTGTTCGGCGTTTGCAAACACTTCCCGAACCAATTGTTCATTCTTTCGACAAAGTGGAGGAATATCGTGGAAGATATTGATTCCGCCGAAGATTCCCGTTTGAGACTGTTCTATGAATGCGTCCACACATTGAGAGTAACCTTTGAAATGTGACAAAATGGCCGCCATTTCCCGCATCCGACTCTTGTTGTCTGTCCGGTGCGCGCGAACGAACTCTTCGATCAATTCTCTTTCGATTTGATCATATTTTTGGGCAATTCTGAGTCTCGCGGTCGCAAAGTTCGGGCCGTCGGGTAACTCGTGAGCGATTAAATGTAATTTCTGAATGACGTCAGCGCTTTCGTAAAGTCGCGATAAATCCGTAATTTCTTCAGTGAGTCGGTCGTCGGCGACGGCATTCGTGTCCAGAAATCGCGCGAAATGTCTCATCAGTTTCTGTGCCTCTACTGCTCGGGCGCGGGGAGTATTCACTCCTTCCAATTGATCCCCCAAATAGACAACTTTGGCCGAAACGGCGTCCAACCGGCCGTCCAAGAGCTCAAATCTGGCCAACGATTGTCGGGTCCTGTCCTGCAATTGCGCGACTTTAAGCCAATGCTGTTTCTCCTCTTCAGTGCAAACCATTTCCAGTCGTTCGCACTTCTTCTCGTGCGAGTCATAGATGGCCTTTAAGTCCTTTACTCCCGACTCAAACGCCTCGTGAAGACCTCTGGCGTCAAACTGTTCCGCATCGTAATGACCGGCCGTCGACCTCCAGGCCAAACGCTCTACGAACTCTTCGCCGTCAAACGGATCCTAAAGTGACAAATAATTGACAATTAGTGGACACAAGAAGACCCGATGACTGTCACCATAACCTGTTCCAACTCTGAGAGAAATCCACTCATTTGTACAATAATTACGTCAATAAATGACGTGAAGAGAGGAAACGCCCACTCGTTGTGAAGACAATGACAGAACTGTTGGATCAACTCATACGCATAGGTCTGGCCGTCGGAGCGCTCTTCCAATTGGTTTGCATCGCAGCCGTCATTTGGGTTCCCGACAGAGACCACACGAAGACTGTGTGCGACTCCAGTGACGGCGAAGACGTGGACTCAGGAGTAATGGCTTCAAAACAAAATCATAACATTTCTGGTCACAGGAAGAGTCGGCCGAAGAGTGAGAAGAAGAAGAGAAGATAATTGTTGTCAACTTGTGGTGAAATTTATTGTCTTTTTATTGATTTAATAAATAAATTATAAAAACATTTAAAACGAGAATTAATTCAAGACTTTTGGCACTCATTTCAAACGGAAGTCTCGCGAAACACGTGACCAAACACTGACACCAATCGCGTGCTTCGGAACTGATCTGAATTAGTGGTCAATCATTAGTGAGAAGCGGAAGCAGAGTCGGGCGCAGGTCTGACCAGCGGTCAATGGCAACATCACTTCCGTCTTCTAGTCCGTCCTGCGCCCAGTGGACAGTGCGGGAGTGCGTGCGTTGGTACGTGCGGGACATGTCGGAAGGGAGAGGCCATGCATTCATACCTTCTTTTGGTGTGATTTCGAAGCACAGGTAGACGGGCTGTCGGCAGAGGAACAGTGGTCAGACAGTGGTGGCAAAGGTCATAACAAACCTTGTGGTCTCCCATTGGTTGAGAGGCGCCGATGAGGTCATAGACTATCGTTTGGTTTGAGTTCTGAAAAGATTTTACTTTTTATTGATTTTTTATCTTTTCTTTCAAAACTCACTTCACTTTCGGTTAACTCTTCTCTCATTTGTTCTGAAAATAAAAACAAATTAAAAACAAATCAAAACTTTTTTCTTACTTTTTCTCATCAGTTCTTCAGCGCTGGCATTGAACACAATGCGGTCACACCAGGCCGGACACCTGTACAACAAGAGTAAGACAACCGAAGAATAAGTCTTTTCATTACCGAGTGGTCATGTAATTGTCTGCACAATCAGTTCCCTCAACGAACGGATAGGTAGGAATGAAACCAATCGGTCGCTCGCGGATCCGGTCTTTAAACGCTTCCAACTCTTTATCAAAGGCCAAGAACTGGAGGAAGAGGTCGTCAATGGAAGAGAAACGAAGAATAAAAACAAACCATTTGTTGTTGTCTTTGAAATACTTCTTTGTCCAAACAATCAAAACCCTTCTTCTGGAGAACCAAAAGCACTTCTTCACCATCTCTGTACTCCAAACGCTGTCCACTTTGACCTTCGGGTTTAGAGCCGAGTGTCAACTCCTGGAAAGGAAATCACGTGACATATTTCTGACCATTCTATTGGTTGTCTCACTTGAATCACTGATTTGAGATCTAATCGAGTGTTGAAGTCACCGAAGAGGAAGTGCGGAACCGATTCCTCGTGTCTAACAATGGATTCAATTATCTTTTGATTCAATCTTTGGTTTCAATACTTCTGAATCCTCTTCAGAGTGTAATCCAAACTTTGGCGCCGATTCTGTGCGTAAATCGATGGAAACTGTGGACACAAGACATAGAAGAAGAAGATAAAGACTATATATTCCAGACCTGAGTGTTGGCCACGAAGTTGTCCGCGTCATGGAATCTGTTGGAGAATCGGTAAAAAGTCTTCGTCTGTGGAAGTGTTCAGTGACTTACAAGTGGACATTCACGAGATCCAAAGTGACGCCTTCGATGCGCCAACGCGTCCGCATAAAGCCCTTCCGTGACCACTGAAACTGAAGAGGAATGGATTATAAGATACGGAAAGAGAAGAATGGTTTTACTTCTGGGAAGAAGTTTTGCGGAAACTTTAACTTCTCTTTAAACGAAACGTTTTCTATATTTCCCGAATGAATGTCTTTGTCTTTTACCGAAACGAAGAGTTGGTCTGAAAAATAATATCTGGTCAGAGATTCGGCACAAGAGATACCGACCGTTGAAGTCCCAAATATGAACGCTTTGGAGGGAGTGGTGAACGAAGTAAAGACTTCCCAAAGCCGTGAATCTGTCCACAGCTGTGAAGTCTTCGTCGAGAAAGACTCTGACGTGCGGGAAGTCCACCATTTGGTCACTGGCCAGAAGAGTACGCACAAAGTCGTCCACAAATCTCATTGAGATCTCAAACCGTTTTCCACCGACTTCTGCGGACACAAAATCGGGAATCAGATGCAAATACAAATCAATTACCGAACCCTGAAGATGAAGCGCCACAAAGAGTGGTCGGCATCGGGAGAGGGTCTGGAAGAGTGGAAGAGTTAAAAGAACTCTAAAAGAAGTGAAAGAAGATAACAGACGTCCAAAAACTCTTTGATCCAAATCGGGACCAAAACTTCGGGCTGAAGACAGACACACAATGAGATCATTGAAGACATGGATGACTATTACCTCTTCGAATATGGAACCGACATTTGCCGTCACGAAGAGCGCCCGCAGTTGTCCACAAGTGTCGGACATTCCTCTCTTCACGTCATTAGTTGTTCAGAAATTACGACAAAAAAAAAGACAAAAAATAATAATATTTTGTATTTGAAGTGAAAAATCAATGAATAAATGGATAATTGGTTTAAAACCTTATCTATCGGTCAGTCGTGTGATTGAGTGTCCATTGAAACCAACGATTCACTCATTTTTGAATAACAAACTGTATTAAGGGTTGAAAATTACGTGAAAATCAGTTGAAAATCAGTTGAAAATCAGTTTACCCTTCACTTTGTCATATCATATATCAAAAGTAAATCTATTTTTGTTTACAAAAAGTATAACAAATATTCTTCGACTAAAAGGACTTCAATTATTCCATAAAATAAGATAATTCACTCTTTTATGGACAGCGAAGGCATTGAACAACGATTACAAGAAGTAAAAGGACTTGTGGCCGAAGCGGAGGCCAGAAGAGACAAAATAACGGTTTGGACCCGAAGTTACCGATTCTTCTCTTAAATAACTTTTTTTTAGAACCAAACCAATCGTTCGGTGCTTTTGGTGGCCGTTTCTAAACTGCAATCCATTGACGCCATTGTCTCCGCGTATCGATGCGGACAACGAGTCTTCGGCGAGAATTACGTGAGTTTTGATTGAGTTTTTGGTCACTTTTATCACTTTTGGTGATTCTTTGCAGATCCAAGAGTTGTGTTCAAAATGTTGTGACGAAGAGGTAATCCTTTGTTTTTGGACACCATTTCTGACTTCTTCTTAAATCAGATCCGAATGTCATGTCCGGACATTAAGTGGCATATGATTGGACACATTCAGACCAATAAAGTGAATCAATTGTTGAATGCATTCCAAGACTTGTCTCAACTTATTGTCGAAACAATTGATTCCATAAAAATGGCGGAAACTATGGAGAAGGCGGTCGCGAAGAAAGGACAGACTCTTTGCGTCTTTGTTCAGATAAATACCAGCGAAGAAGAGAGTCAGTAACAAAAGACAAAACATAGGATCAGACTCTTGATTGATATCTTACAGATAAGAATGGAATCAATTCATTGGAAGCGTTGTCTTTGGTTAAGAAGATTGTGGACGACTGTCCTCATCTTAAACTCGTTGGTCTGATGACTATTGGCCGTTATGGACACGACTCAAACTCAGGCCCGAACCCGGACTTCGCAGCTCTTATTGAATACAGAGATCAGATCTGTGGAAGTCTTGGAATCAACAAAAACTCTTTAGAACTGAGTTTCGGAATGACATCGGACTTTGAGGTCAGTTCTGATGCCGAAGAATGTTTTGTTTTATATTCTTTGTCTTTCAGGAAGCGGTAAGTCTTGGAATGGTTTCCAGAAAGACATTCATTTTTGTTTTCACAGATAATGGTTGGATCAACTGAAGTGAGGATCGGAACCGCAATATTTGGCCAAAGAGTTAAAAATTTGTAAATTTATTGAAAATAAAGTCATTTTTCTAAAACAAAGTCATTCTTAAAGTCCTTTATTATAAAATCCTTGCTTTGGTTTTTCGGCCATATTTTTCACCACTTCTTGTATTTCCGGCTCAAGACTAGAGATATCAATAGTACAGGTCTGCGGGAAGAGAGCGCAACACATCGGTGTCGTAAATGTCAGACTGGAATCAAAGATAAGATAAACGAATGGTCACCCGCGACGTGATATACAACACTTACAAGAGGCCACAGACAACCACTTGTAAGGGTGCGGACACCCACGGCATTCTGGCCAGAACTCCTCTTCGCTCCAAATAGTCCATCAGAAATGGCGGCAAAGCTATTGAATTGAAGATTTTCAATGAATAGAAGAATAAATTTAAAGAAGAACTGACTCATTCCCGGCGCCGCCATTGCTATTCTGGAAAGAACCACCTGTGCTATGGCCCACTTGGCAGCGATCTTGGATTGACCCAAACGGTTACCGTTTTCGTCCACAATAGTTATGCCGTCCTTTAGTTCTCTGCAGAAGAGAGTCAATTGAAGACATCTTAAGAGAGACGAAGACATACTTTGAACGCATTAAAGGAATGTTACAACAGTTGGCGGCCGCGACTGAAACCAAAGAACTGTTAGTTTTTACTAATTTTAGTGAAGGACTGACCGG
Organism: Pantelozetes paolii; assembly: GCA_034687845.1. Classification (NCBI taxonomy): domain Eukaryota; kingdom Metazoa; phylum Arthropoda; class Arachnida; order Sarcoptiformes; family Oribellidae; genus Pantelozetes; species Pantelozetes paolii. The sequence goes on from JAQGAT010000692.1 coordinate 8,679, forward strand.
CAGTAAAGGGAACAAATCGGCCAATCAGTGGCGGCGCTCTCTTTGTCAGACTATTCAACGATAAAGCGGTCACAAGTGCTGCAGAAGTGGCGGAACAGTAAGATGTCATCAATTGTCTGAAAACAAGGATTAGATTAAGAAAACGAATCAAAGAATTGATTCCAAGACTGACGACATGGGAAGCGAAGAATCGCCGCTTCTGTTCGTGTAATTGACGACACAATTGAATGTCTGATTGAAGAACTGCCAGAAGACTGTGGCCGAAGTGGTTCGGTAGTACGTAAGCATACCTGTGCGACAATGGAATGAAAAGAGGATTTCATATTCAGTGATACTGACATCCAGTGATGGCCATATTCATCGGCACCTGCGCTGACATTCTGCCAATTATTATCATCTTCTCGTCGGTCTCGGGATGAAAGGCCGAGTCATATACTGGACGAATACAGTGGTCAGAAGAGAAAAGGGAGGAAAGGGAGGAAAGGTATACACACTTTGTTTAAAGCGCCACAACTGTAGAGAAAAGAATTAATGGATTGAAGGTTAGATCAGTTCCAATACCTGTTCTTCGGTGACGTCGGGAATGTCTTCGCCTTTTCTGAGACAAAGATTAGAAACTGGTTTTTGGACTCATTATCCATACCTCAGACGTCGGACGACATCTCTGGACGCTTCCAACTGTTGCGGAGAACACAACAGATTGAGAGGATTAGTGACGGCGAAGAAGTGCTGGACTCGACCCCAATAGGTGTCTGCGGAGATAAAAACTGTGAGAACGGGTGTGAGAGGGGAACGGGAGTCAGACTTTGGTCGTATTGTGGTCTTGAGATGTCTATTCGGGTCATCGTTGGCTGAGATAATGATTATCATATCATATGATATGATTGTGTGAAGACATGCGCACTGAGTCCCAGAGGAGGACCAGAAGTGATGACGAAATCAATCCTTTTATCGGTTTTTTATATTTTATTAAACTTTTGACAAATATTTTACAACAAAATCAAATCAATGCCTGTTTTATACGATCAACACATATATCGGAACCCCTTTTGGCCTCAGGACTCAACATAACGAAATTGAGGAACCCGTGCGGCAGGCCGTCCAATACGTCCACGACGACGGGTCCCGAATACCTTTTGGCCACTTCTATGCAGTCGTCTAAACACGAGTCATAAACCAATGCCACAATATATAGAGGAATGTCCGCCGAAGAGTCGAAAGATGAAAATAAGGGAGAGATGTAAGCGTTGGAAGTGCTGGCATTCAAACGACACAATTTGGCCAAAAGGTCTGCCGTCGGTCGCCGATACCAGGGCTGAGCTATCGGTGACGTCATATTCGGCCAACCAATCAGTTTGCGTTTAATTTTGGTCAAAGAGTTGGACCACGTGTTCACCCAATTGGGTGTCATTTGTGCCAAGTCTTCGTCGGGCGGGACGTCATCGTAAGTGATGTGAACGAAATCGTCCTCCAAATCATCGATCGGAGCCGTAGAGGACTCACTCACTGACGAAGAGAGGAAATGCAAAGAAGAGAAAGCAAACGTCTCTCTCTTGACATCCGTTTCCGCTTTCAATGGTTTAGGCTCTGAATCGGGTGCGTAGGCCTCCAGACACGAGAGAAGAACTCCTAACGGGAGAAGAGTGTCGACGGCTGTCATCAATCTCGACGGCGAAGCTCTGGTCTGAAGCATAAATGGAGTGTAAAAACAAACCACTCCTTTAAGCGCCGGAACTCTCGAATCGAGTTTCCGAATGTCATTAATGACCTGAAAATGAATTCATTTATTGATTTCGTGAAAACATTACAAAACATACCAAAGAGAGGGCTAACGATAGGTTTCCACCCGCGCTGTCACCGCATACCTAGAAATTGTGAGCACAGGTAGAACACAGTTTCCGATAGTTAGAGCACAGGTATGAATCAAAACAGGACTTTTTGTTCATTCCATGAATACTGACCACAATTCCCGCTGAAGGACGGAAACCGAGTTCTTGGGAAACGAGAGGGTCGTCTCCCGTCAGCCAGAGATAACAGTCGAGCACTTCCTGAAGCGCTTGTCTGTCGAAGAAATGGCAAACTTTGAGAGAATTTCTTACAAATAATTGTCTCTTATTTACGGGTATTTAGAGTCAGGACTGAGACTGTAGTCAACACTAAGAATCGGAATGTTATCTAATTTTTTAGACCAATCCCTCAAATAAACTGAAGAAAAGTTAATAAAAGAAAGAATTTGTTTGAAACCTAACCCTCGTGTGAGTCCGGGCTTTGGGCCACAAATCTATTGAAAAAAGTGTTTTCAGTTTTGCCGAAACTCAAAGCAAAGGAACAAACCCTCCGCCGTGAATGTGAAGCACCAGACGGTCCACATCTGTTGTCAAACCGCTCTGAAGAAGACGACATCTCACGTTTGCTTTCGGACTCGTTTGGCCACTCGTTTCGTTTTCAATCACTTCTGCGGCCACAGAACTAATTCGCCATTTTGTCTGTCGAGGGATAAACACATCGCGGAGTTGTTTGGGGGCTGTCCTCACACTAATAGCGGGCAAACAGGTCCGGATGAGACTGTATTCGGTTAAATTCCAAAGGGAACGGACGAACTGTAGACAAAAGCCGTAAGATATTAACTGAAAGATCGGATGACCACTGACCTCAACGGTTGCGTTCTGTGCGATGTGCGCCACAATTCTCGCTCTAAGAGATCGGTCCCAAAGACTGCGTGACGATTGCCACCAATTGGCCAAAGCATGTCCTGAATATATAGCCATTAAAGCCGTGAACGCAGTCATCACTCTTTGCATCGATGGACATAACTATTGGGAAAACAATTGTCAGAAAACCTCTTAAAATACGTAAACATAATGAAGACATTGAGGAATACTTTACCCAAAAAGAACAATATTGTCCATAAATGACATCCAATTCCGGTTCCAATGTCTTAAACACGACCAACAAATCGATAAACTCTTCGGGTTTGGAAGCAAACAAATCCCGTTTACCGGTAACCAGTCCTTCCGACTCAGAGACCGAATCAAATCTGTCGCAGAGGTCGAGACCAGTGATGAGAACCTTAGAGACGGACAGAAGATGTGTTCGACTGATCTGGACATCAGATATGAGACACAGTTTGCCAAACGAGACCACAAGACGCGAAAAAGTCCAAAAACCATTGGCCTCTATGTCCCCGAAGTCATATAGTTTGGCCAAACCTATCACACGATGAGTTCGCGACCGAAGGTGACGGCAAATGTCCGTCAGTTCGGGACAGGCGGTCGACAATCGAAGGTCAATGGTATCGAACACCTGATCCAACTGAGTGGCCAACGGCTCCACCGAATTGATCGCAAGTGTCCTCAAACTCATGGTTAGACTGAAGACATCAAATCACATGACATAACATCTGATCTGTTGTTTGTCTTCCCTTTCGTTGAAAGCATTCATAGATTACGTAATCATTTGAAACGAAAAAAGTGTTTATTTTTTAGCAATAATTGAAAGAAATATAAAAATCTCTGAAAATCTCTCCCAAAGTGTGAAATCGTAACACAATTTGTGAACGACTTGTGGTTTGGAGTAAACATTAAGCGATTAAACGCTGTATTGATTGCAATGTTTTGTAAATCAATTGGTATTTCAATCCCTAAATGGATATTAAGTCAAACAAATGGCAATCAATTTATTGTGTATTTGATTGAAGTGTTTGACAAAAATGATGGCAAATGTCAGACAATTGGTAAAAGATATTCAGATTTCCATAAATTGAATAAAAAAATCAAAAAATTGATTCAATTTTCAAATGATTTTCCGCCAAAAAGAGTCAGAAATAACTTAAACCACAAATTCATTGAACAAAGACGTGAATCACTTGAGAAGTACTTACAACACATCCTTTCCATGGATTTCGTGCCAACACTTGTCCTCCAATTCCTCGATGTCTCCAATGATCTCATTCCAAGACATTCACAGTTGCCATCACTCGTGTCCAGTGACCCGAAGCACAGCAAACAATTGGCCGAAGAGTCGGTCAAAAGATGTGAAGCAAACTCTTATCCAATGATTAGTTTTAAACATGACATCAATTATATGTGTTATTCCCGAAGAAGTAGTAGTTCTTCACTCAATGACATTGTTATCAATGGAGTCATCGATGGTTTTTACACTTTTGTCAGTCCATCAGAAGTTCAAACAAATTGTTGTCAAAAGAAATGATATTTTTCGACAAAAAGTAAATTATTTTTTGTATTTATTCTTCACTTTTAATTCAAATATCTTAATATCTTTGGTCAGTATTGGCCAGGGATTCAGTGTTTGTAAATATTATGAGTAAAGATCTTCAGTTATAGCCATTTGAACCATTGAAGTGTGGGATAACCCTGTGGTTGATCGCATTGGGGCCTCGGGTACAGAGAACTAATCACTTTTCTGGGGCTCTAAAGCGTTGACCACAACTCACCACTACTTCAGTATATTAAACACGAAAACCAAAACAAGGAATGAATTCTAAGTTATAATTCATTTTTTAGTGTTTAATAAACTCCTCATTACATATCCATAGAGTGCTTAATGCAAAGTGGAAAGGGAGGTACACAGACTGAGAATACAAATTATATATAAATTGAGCTCAAATTCTGTTATTTTCACTTTATAGACTGCCAGGGTAATTAAAGTTTGTGTCAATCATGGACTCAATTATTAATATTCATTTAGTATTTGTATTAGGTGGGGCATTTAGGGGGAGGGGGGTGAATGGTGGAGCGTATATTTACTTATTCCTTGTTTATTGAATAGAAACTACATTTTTCTGATTTTATTATTTTCTAAGTTGGTTTCCCCCCCCCCTCTTTGTATAGTTCCCCCCATTTCCTGTCCCTGTTTTGATAAGTTTTGAGAAATACATAAAAAGCAAACATTTATTGATTAAAAGTTATTAATTCTTAATTTAAATAATATTTAATTGATTTCACAAAACATTGACCAAAAAGTAATGACATTTACCAGAGATGACTGTCCTATCACTCAAATGGAGAAAAATGTTTAAATATTTCAATCATTTACTCAATAATTATTATTTCCTATTATAGTGGGATTGGGGGTAACAATAGAGGATTGGGGGTCACAATAGGGAAACACAAAGAATAATCTATATTTTAATTCTAATATTAAAAATAAAATACAATTCCCATCCCTTTCCATGTCTTTGCTTTAGAGTCTTAGACTGAGTTGTTGAGCACAGTATGACTTGATTCTCATTCATGTAATTATAGTATTGATGTTTAAAAACATTTAATTATTGATAAATTGTTGTCAAATAATGAGATAATTGATTGAAATTCAGTGAAAAAAATATAATAAAAATTAAATTTTATTTTGAATTCACTTTTTATTGAATAATATTTACTTATTTTTCACATTGAGATGAGTGACGGAGGGATTACCATGTTCAATTATTTAATTATCTGAAGCTGTTTTATAACTACAGTATTTCAAATGAATGCCTAATTATATCAATATTTTGATTACAATTAAAACTAATTGTATTTTAGATTTGCTTTCGTTTACTCAAAATATTTCTTTAAATATATTTTTTGTATTTTTATTAATTAAAAAAAGATTTCTTATATTTGTGTTAATATTTGAGAATATATTCAATAATAATAAAAATTATTTCATTTTAATTGAATTTATTATATTTTATATGCATTATAGGAGGTTCAGGACAACACGACACTTGTATCTCAATATTAATACAGTATTTGAGTTCTTTTTCAATTCCATTACATTTTACATTGCTCATTCAATATAAATTTTAAATTGTAAAGACAACTATCACTATGATCTTGGTGACAATTTATATCCATTTGAAATCTCATTTTAATATAAAATCTCTATATTTTGTGAAATAATTTGAATTTAAAATCAAATCATATAAGAAGTGAAAGAAATGAATGAAAATAACACAACATTTCATTATATTGTGTAATATATCTCAGTGTATGAGTGATCACAAGAGTGGTCACAAGTCTTGAGACAAGACATCAAAAGATGACACAAAAAATACTCAAATATTAAAACATTTGATAAAAGTTTATATTTTTCGCTAATTTTTTAAAATTTTTGAAATAAAAGTTGAAATGATTTTATATAAACATTTGAAATGTGTTTTGAATACTGTTTTCATTTATTTTTAAATCTAAAACAATTGAAATGAATTTCGAGAGAGAACTGAAAGCAAACCAAAAGACAACAGTTTTTACTGATATTTGATTTGATTTTTAGTATTTATTTGTTATTTGACTGAAAAGAGCACACATTTGAACACAATTTGTATATCTTTGGAGTCTCTGAGCACTGACTTTATGTTAACTGAATGTATAAATACAAAAAGCAGTGAACAAAGCCATCACTTGTACTTCAAAACTGAGAAAAAGTGGAAAACATTATAAATACTGGTTTTGTTCTCAATTTTACGATCCCATCAGTGCTTCAAAATATATATACACTTAAACCCCTGTGTTTTGCGTTCACTGTGTTTTGGTTTGATCCCGACAACCGATATCTCAGTTGCGATCCTCAATCAATGTGTGAATGCATTCCTGGCCTTCCAGTGCGCAAACTCTTGGCACCACTGCTTCCAGAAGTGAGGGAATAAGTGAACAGCTATTACTGCAAAGCAAAGTCGGATCAGTTGTTGTGTCTTCTCTGTGAGGACTGAACGCTATTTCGTTAAACCATTTCATTATAACTTTGTTGAAGACATTCAGCGATCAAATGAAAACACATTTTCAAGTTTAGCAACGATTTCAACGATCGGAAGGTTTGTTCACATAATCAGTGAAATTGTTTTTTTTGGACAGAGATATTGAGAATTCAATATTTGAACCAAAGTTTGACCAAAAAAGTCAAAACTAAGAAAGAAAAGCAAATTCTTTGTATAGAGTGCTGTATAGAGTGCTCTACACTGTGTATAACTGTATAATTGCAGTGAGTATTGGATTTTTATATTTTCTTTTATTTAAAGATTTTCTAATATTTTGCAAATAATTCTCACATTTATTATAAAGTGTTTTGTTTTTTATGAATCCGTTTTGTGTTTTAACTGAGAAGTGCTTCAAATAATTTTTGCTGCGTTTCTACCAATTTCTAACCCACTGTCCACACCTGATCTAACTGTTCCCACTATGCATGTCCTCCAAAGACAATTGTCTGAATGTATGGTTTTGTTAGCAAAGACTGACTTTGTGTCTCATATACGACACAACAGAGCACCCGATATATACAACACATAGCACTTACAGCTAACACACGCAACGATACGAGGATTGCGTTCTTTGCCAACAACTATGAGTTGATTGCATTTTGAACCTATAGTTGAAAGCATGCAAAGGGGGTGTAATGTTATTCTTGGACTATTCTGGTCAGTTTTAAAGTATTAACCCTTTAATAGTGAAGTGATTATTGAATTTCCCAACGCTTTCACAAAATAACGAAAGTTTGAGACAAAAGATATAATTATTGTTATTATGACTTAAAAAAAATGTTTTTATTAATTGAGAAGACAATGAATGCAAAAGAGTTGGGAAGAAGTGACCCACCGGTGCGACTGGTAAGGGTCGGTGTCTGTAGACCCGATACCGTGGAGTCACTGCTATTATATTAGTCTCGTCTCTCGTTCACAGCATTTGAACCTATATTTGATGTTAATCTCCACTCGCTATGCATTCGTTTGGTTCAGAAATGCACTGTTTTTTCCATTACTGCCTGCGCTCTACTGAATTCCGTTCAGTGCTAACAGCAATTCCCTCTCCCATACTCTCCCTCTCTTTCTTTGATACCATTCCTCAAACAAGAGGCACAGGCATGAGAGGCAATGATAACAGAGTTTGAAGACTGCGTTATAGAGGACTGAATTACAGACTGAAATACTTATTACTTTTCTCTACAACAGGAGTGAGAGCTTATAATTTGGTGACCATTACTATCAGCGCCGTTGCCTTTGGGCTCAGTCAGGACCGCGCCCTACCATCTCAGCCATGTATTATCCGAGTTTCTTTGCCGGTGTCCGCCCTTTCCAGACTCTCCATACAAGAGAAAGAGTCGACAATCCATTGGACCTCTCAGTCAAGCAATCCGTTTCCGAAGCTACCTGTGCTGACCCTCAGGATATTCAGCTCCTAATGGAGCGGAAGTTAGCGGCCGCTGGTCTCGCTTCCCGACCGCTGGCACAGCAAATGCCACTTCTGGACAGTATGTATGCATACAAACCATTCACATCCGACTCAATTGGTGGCACCGGTATCTTAGCGCAGGGTTTGGCCAATCCTTATTGTCCATCGGCTTCTTCAGGTCCAGCACTCAATCACTTGAGTCTAATTCCAGATCTCTTGCAACAAAATAGAGATGCGTTAGCACTGGAGGCTACGGTCTCTACACTCCATTATCCAATGGACGCGTCGGGTATACCTTTCCACATGAGGATCGGTAGTACAGCGGCAGCCATTGCTATGAGTAATCAACGATTTTATGGTCACAGCGCCGTTGGTTCAGTCCTTCCCCCACACATGACGGGTTCGTTTGGCACTTCTATTCCTCACATCTCTCTATACAACGATCTGCTAAACCGCCGACCCGTCGAACCCGAGAAAAACATTTTCAATACATTACCTGAAATGAGAGCACCGGTAGAGCCGACAACTCGCTTCTCAGACCACCTGCAAAGACTGAGGGAACAACACCTCCAACAAAGCAAGTGCTCTGCGCCCTGTTGTTTGCCGTCGCCCGCACTTTCAGTCCAACACTCGAATCCTCAGCACTTGACTAACGGCGCCAACGGTTGTAACTGTTGTAATATCGGTCTCGCAATGTCTACCAGTGTTTCCTCCTTTCCGCCAATCAGTGCTTCTTCTTCTTCGTTATCACACAAAGATGTCTGCAAAGTAGACATTATGACCACCAGTGCTGAGGAAAGTGTTGGCAATAATGACAGCAATAATAATAGGTTTTGTGACATCTCTTGCAATAGAAGTCTTCAATCAATAGAAAGGAAAGACTTTGAACTCAAATCCAATACTGAGAGCCAAAGCCCGCAAAAGCCGGACATTAAATATGTAACGTCTGTTCCCTCCAATCCAGAACCACAGCTGTGGAACCCTTCGCACAGTTGTAAACCTGTTGTCACACAATCTGATTATCATAACAAAAGAAGTGATGGCATAGACATAGAGTCGGATAAATGTGACTCAATATTGAACCCAATGTTTGGAAACAATTTCAAAGACAAGAACTCTTTGTCTGAAAACAGAAATCAAGAAATTCTTATTAAAAACTATAAGACTTTAAGTGAGACTAAAACTCATTCAACCGATGCCTCACTTCTCAGAGCACCCGATGTTATAACTCTGGATGAGGACAGTGTTGACAATAAGGCTAATAATGTTGTGTTGAATCTAAATGAAGACAACAATCCATGTCTTTCTTCAACACATTTCAATGAAATGTCAGAAAAAATACAAAAATTGAAATCCAATGTCAAAAACACAATGAAATTGAGTGAAACTGATTCTGACATTAAAGCCGTTGACAACATATCGGTAACCATCCCTTCATCCCAACATAAAGTGTCGGAAAACAATGCACTAAAAGAGGAGACCAAAACATCCGAAGCAAAGGATTCAAGTGTTGGCAACGATTGGATGCAAAGCCAAACCACACAAAGAGAGACTCAACAGAAGAATAATCCAATAAAATGGTCACGACTTGAGTCATCTTCTGATACAAGCATTAGACAAGAAATTCCTCATCAAAGTGAGCATCAAATTTGTGAGTCGACACAAAAAACAGACAGTGCTATCAGTGCTAACTGTGCCAACACTACCAACACTACCAACACTGCCGTCAAATGTGTTTCAAACATAAAACAGTTAAAAGACTACAAACTTCTGTCCAAAAATCATAGCATATCTGCAATCGATAAAAATAAAAGACAAACAAAAACAGTTGAAGTCCAGTGCGATGGACCCGATTGGACACCCATTGTCCTCCCGATCCAATTCAAGACCAAATTGCAAAAAGTGATCAAAAATAAGATGTCTTTTCATTATCTCAAACATAATATCAATTTTAAGAGAGATTCAAAAAAGAAGAAAAAGTGTCGACAAAAGCATATTCACAGAAGTCATAGCAGATCCCGGTCTTCGTCTTCATCTACCGATTCCAGCCGAAGGTCATCACCAGAAAGGAAGAGATATTCTGATTATGATATGTGTAATGGAAAGTCGAGGAAGCGATCAATGCTTCAGTGTTTAGTCAACTCAGACGGATATGTGGCCGACAAGATCAGGAGATCCGATGCGCCGCACAATCTCATTGTATCTGACCCTTCAATGTTGGGAAGGGAGGAAAGGGCTCTTCAGGTATTCATTTATAAGAAATTTCAAACTTTTGACTCTCAATTAGTTTTTTATCGATTTTGTTATTTAACACAAATTAATATTTCTGGTGCCGACACGCGTGTCCTTTAGCCCAGGGCTGAATGGGCTGAATGCCTGAATGGGCCAAATCTGGAATCTATTTTTGTCAAAACCTAGATTTTAGGGGTTTCTCAATCACTTCCCCGTCGTTTCAGTGAATAATGTTTTACTCAGTCTTTGAAGGGAAACCTTATCAGCATTTTTGCATTGAGTCAGACATTGAACACAAGAGAGAACAAAATGCGAGGGAGAGAGACATTGGGAGGGAAGGCAACGACACAGGGAGGGAGGAAAGAGAGGGAGAGAGTACTTGCAATGTATTGCTGTTAGCACTGAACGGAATTAAGTGCAGTAATAGTATAGATATGGAAAGGCAGTAGATTTTTTAATAAAGTGAACCAAAACTTGCACAAGGTGTTTAGCTGCACCAGGGTATAATACTGTGTCTGGTATAATACAGGATATAATTGAAAACTATTTATTCAATCAATTATTTCATAATATTATTGAAATCATAACCACTTTTGGTTAAGACTATACTCTTTAGAGGAATATTCGGTTGTTAGACAAATGAGCATGATAAGTTAAATTTTGTCTATATATTGCTGTTGTAATCATTATTGAGTGAAAAGTGAATCAATTTATGAAATATAAAATTGAAAGCAAAGAGAAATGAATTAAATAAACATTTATTTCATGTTTTAGTGATTATTATTATTATATTTAAAATTTTAGAGATTTTCTTGTTTTCTGATTATAACCACAATTCCGGTCACTATTTGACTGCAATTGAGTGTAGACTGAGAGACAATATGTAATGGAAATGAACTGAAATCGTGTTTTAGAGCTTTCACTACACTTTCAAACCATTTTAGTGATGAACTCAAGAGGAAGTATTTTAAATGCGAGTCATATCGTTAGCCATCGCTTCTGTAGGCATACGCACTGTAAATGCGGGCATAGCTGCCTGTGCTGTCAATATTGCAGTACTACTAGTGCTGTAACACATTCCCTGCACATTATTAGAGCACTGTTCAGAAAAGCCAAGTCTGATGTCAACACTGGTTGTAATGATGGTCAGGAAGCGTGACATTCATTCACTTCTATAGCAATGATATATAAAATCTGATCAAAAGGTTATAATTAGTATTAGTTTTGCATAAAAAATGAATCAAATGTTTGCAAAAACTGTTTGTGTTTTCGATATTCTTTCAATTGTTATCACTTTTACTGTACTTTCGGTGAAAACAAAAACTCAATCTATATTTTATTGGACATCAAAGCCCTTAAGGCAACCAATTTTGAGTCACGAAAACAGATATCAATCTTAAGACACATTGCGATTAAATGCAGAGAAAATAAGCTCAACATTGTATTTAAGGGGGCGTAGAGTGATCGGGGTTTGGGTATAATTCACTGCTTTTGCAAAAATGCTAAATATTGACCAAAATTTTTGATTAACAATGAATTTTATTTTCAAAAATAACCGAAAATAATATACTTTTAATAGTTTTTAAATAAACTATTTTGGATTAAAAATATCTATAAATCCTCTTTTAGTCAACATTTTTCCGATTTTTGAAATTATTGCGAGAGAGAGAGAGAGAGAGAGAGAGAGAGAGAGAGACTAAAAGCAGATGCAATTATAAAATATCTATTTTTGAGAAGTATTTGATAATTAATTCACAAATTTATGAATTGATTTGCTTTTTCTCAAAGCGAGCGATGAAACACTTCGTGGAACTTAACGAGAGTTCAGACAACAGTAAATGTAGTGCACAGGTATGTAGTGCACAGGTAGCCTGAAATATGTTTAGTAAATTACTGTAAACTAAAGCCTATATACTATATCTTTACAGAATTTTGCGGTAAAACAAACCAAACTTAAATGCAATGAAAATAATTTAATGAATGCCATCAGCACTGGTGGCCATCAATGCATAGAATCAGGTAAAACATTAACGAATCATAACTAATATTGATTAAACCCTTGTATCGTATCTACCGGTGCTTTCTATATATAGTTCTTTACAGAGATTTTCATTATAACACAAAAAAAAACATTTTAATTATTAAAACATTTATTAATTTCAGAGGAAATGAAATATCAAAAGACCATCGAATTGGTGGTCAAAGAAAGTCGTCTTAACTATTGCTCAAGTAATGCAAGAAAATAAACAATTATTTAGATATTTATTCACAAAATATATTTTCTTTTAGTCACAAAATCTGAGAAAAATGAAGTGAAGAAAGAAATGGTTGAAAATAACAATACATTTGAAACTTCAAACAAAACTGAAACTAAAACTAAACATAAATTAAAGCATAAGTTATTAGAAACCAATTTAAATGATATCCAAGTCGTTGGAAAAGAGGGGAAAGGTGTTAGTGTTGTGTGCGGTCTGAATAAAAAAATCAAACCAAACGAAAAATGCGATCAAAGGATGGATAACATCGTTGAGAAGAGAACTCAAATAAAACCAAAAAAGGTTTTCTTAAACTTTCAATCATTTAATTTTAAAATACATTTCAATTGAAAACATTTTTCTCAATAATTATTTAATTAATACTTTTAGGCAATGTCTAACGTCCGGCGCCGACGTTTCCGGTCTGGACTTGACATGGTACTTTTGTTTAATTCAATTTTAATCATTTCTAAAACTGTGAAATAAACTTTGAAATCAATTATCACTTAATTATAAAGCAATTAATGTATTGTTTCTCAAATGAACTCAATTTTAATGTTTTTATTATTTATTAAATTAAAGATCAGAAGAAGAAAATCAAAAGTAAATCATATGAAGGATTCAAACGCACAAAACAAGACTAGAAATGAGGAAAAGTCTAACCAATTGACCGGTAATGCAGACAATGTTGAAGATATGGCCCACAAATCGGTATGAATTGAATATTAGGGAACAGACAGACGTAAATGAGTTATAAGAATGACTCACATAGTGTTGTGAACCAATTCAGCTGTTCTACAGCTCCGGCACAACACAACCTAAAATTAAGTGCATTATGTGGGGTAACCAAAGTAACCCAAAGATCGTTAACCAAAAACTACGGTATTTACCGATAATTAATAAAATCTATAAATTTCTCAATAAATACATATTTTTTCACAAATTATTTATTACTTAAAATATATTTCATTTGAATTATTGCAAAATATAAATCACCCCTGCGTTAATCACATACCACCTTGTTAATATTCGTACTTGCGTCTGCATTTATATGAATGACCAAGTTGATTTTTTTAACCAATGAATTTATCAAATGATCTTAATTTAAATGTAAATATTTTTTGCTTTACTTTTAAAATAACTTTTGGCACGCAGTGACACAGCAATAGATATTTAGAAACATGAATTGTAATGTACTGTTGGTTGCACTGATGGTTGCACTCGTGGTTACCCCTCATATATTGCGAACAATAAAACAGTTCTGAAAAGTATTTTATTATATTTCAGATGATTAGAGATGTGAATGAAAATCAATTGTTTTCTCATTTAAGCCTATATTTGAAAATAATTTTAATGAAAACTTCTTTCAATTCATTGCTTTATAAATGAATTCATTATTATTGAAAATTTTGAATCTTTGTGCAGAACTCGGAACTGACGACGAATGGGTCGGTGCCGACAGAGTTTAAACGACTGATGGTTAACAAGGCTTTGGGCGAAACACTGTTGCATAGGGCGGCCCGGAGTAATAGAAAAGTAATTGAGTTTAAATACAAAACGAATTATTGACTTCGACTGTCGTTCTGTCCAACACTAGGATGTCGTCAACTTCTGCCTACAGTCCAACACCTGTGATGTGAACGCTCGAGACAACGCAAACTATACTCCTTTACATGAATGTGCAATTCGGGGTCATTTGAATATCGCAACAATACTCTTGCAAAACGGCGCTGATGTTGAGGCCAGTGCTACCGGTGGTATCAGGTCTGTCCTCAAACCAATTATATCTTTAATTATAGTTAAATAACTTCTGTTATAAACAGTTATCATATTATGAGTGACTCTTATAAACGGGTTTTCCTGATATAACACTTCACTCAAAGACAAACTCAAACCAAAATATTAAGTGTTTTATACAAAGACTAAAATCAAAAAACATTTTATCTTTAAATGTGAAAGATGTGATTAATTTAGAGATTATCAGGGTTAATGAAAATTACAAGGATATTTATAAAAATAAGCCAAATGAAGATTTTCTCAATTTATAATATTTGCAGGGGTGGGAAGTGGGGATAGGAATTTCTATATGAAACTATTATTTTCAGTACTGACCATGGTAATATAATCGATAATTTACTTTTATAAGTTTGTTTATTATGATTGTTATAACTATGAGTTAATGCGTAGTGATGTTAGTCCGGGTCAATTTAACCTTCACTTCAATATTTAGGCTAAATTTTCATCACAAATGAAAGGATGAGTTGTTTTCACAATAAAGTAGGATTTGTTAATTATATGCGTCCGTACTGTTTGAACGATGCCTTTAACAGAAACACATTAGCGGCACATAAACAACACAAAGAGTGGGAAATATAGCAAAACAGGACTTCAAACGGATTCCGAGCTTTAGTTCAGAGAAACAATAAAGTTGTGGAGAAGTGCTCAGAATTGTAACACATTATATGGTCTTTACCTTTTGGATGAGGCCTTAGTAATAATTGTTAACATTTGATTGCTCAGGATACTTTGTTTTTATATAATTCAGTAAATTTTGAATAATTTATTAATTATAGGAATTCTCGTTTGATTTTCACGAGTTTTGCATTCATTTAAAATTTCAAATCTCTGTTAAACCTTTTCTATCAATATTAACATGGTGTTTTATATAATGACATTGATGAGTTATTCCGTACACTCTATGGGTATTATATAATAGCAATCAAATGAAATAAATAATTTTAATATTAAATATTTTGTGCGAAATGTTAATTAAATTAAAATAATTTTTAGACCAATTCATGACGCGATTGAAAACAATCACTTAGAAGTGGTCCGACTATTGCTGTCATACGGCGCCGATCCTAACATAACTGTAAGTAAACTTCAATTTTATACAGTATTTATCAATAAATCAATATTTTATATGAATTAATGTCCATTCACTCAGACCTACTCGGGCTCAACACCTGTGCAATTATCCAGATCCAAATCAATGCTCAGATTTCTTACTGGTATTGAAATTCTTTTGTTTTACAGTAAATAATAATTTTTTGTATTAAATATATATTTTTTTCAATTTTAGGCTTTCTTTCTGATATTTCAGGCGATTCTCAAACATATGATTCAAAATATGAGTCAATGTTTTGGAAATTCAAAGGATTTGAAAAGTTTTGTGGTATTTATTGGTTTTATTTATATTATATACTAATTGTGTTGTTTTGAGTCATAAATATAAAATAAATATGAAATAATAATTGAATTAGCAAGTACAGTTAACAAAGTAATTCAATCCTTGGATTAATATTTTTAAGGGGGAGAATATT
>JAQGAT010000693.1:0-24588 GCA_034687845.1 Pantelozetes paolii
AATCGAATGTCAGTTAAAGGGTTTTTAAATACAATATTCATTGGTTTTAAATGTATTTGCATTCAAAGACATTAGGAATTCTTGGACTTTAGGTGCATTTTGCACACATTATCTCCATTGAAAATGTACCTGATAATTATTTTAC
Source organism: Pantelozetes paolii (assembly GCA_034687845.1). NCBI lineage: Eukaryota > Metazoa > Arthropoda > Arachnida > Sarcoptiformes > Oribellidae > Pantelozetes > Pantelozetes paolii. The sequence continues at coordinate 146 of JAQGAT010000693.1, forward strand.
AGGTGTATGTGATAATTATATGTCGTTTTCAAATGAAAACCAGAAAAACCTTGTTATCATTAGATAAGATGTTTTAGAATTCATCGATTCATTTTAATGTATTCAAAATAACAAAACCGAGAGCATTATATACCCAGGTTAATATTTTTATCAGTATATTTTTACCCAGGTTGATATTTATGATTGAATCAAGGACTAAACCACAAATTCATTGTTAATAAGTAAATCTATTTATACTGTACTGAATATTGACGCAATGTTAATTAAAATTAATTTAAACGTGAATAACATTGAAAATTATTTTATTTTATTTGAATTGTGTTTTTAATATTAAATCATTTTTTTGTAAGAGATTTGACATAAATGTCGACCAAATGACCCAAAGGGGCGGTTATTATCAAATAAAATACAATTGATATCAAATATGAGACTAAATAATCGAAACACGCATTCGTCCACTGATTAGAGGAAAGGGTTATTCATTTAATCAAAATCTAATAGTACTTACCGCAGTATAAGGGGTATAAACCATTGTGTCCCTGGCCATTCCAACTCTGTATAGGATAACCATTGAATGCAACTAATGATAACATGTTAAGTGGTTTTAATAAAGGGTTTGCCTTTCAAACTGATGTAACATAACATACAATACAGACTTCAAATGACAAAATACCCGTTGATTTAAACCCTTTCCAACTGAAGAACCTATTGATCACACCTAGAGTATTTTTGTTGGTTTGAATAATGCAATCGAATTATTATTGTTAATGTTTACCTCCCCTTCCTGTGGCACAGGAGTAACAAAGCCAAATCCAAAAACAAAGATAAAGGGATTTAGAAAAAGCTATCCAAAGAAATATTTCAGTGAATCCCAAGTGATAACCAGGATCAAATAAATTGTTAATCCAATACATTGTCATAAAAGTGATAACTGAGCTGACAATCCATAACAACGACTCTCCAATACGACCGCCCAAATACATATCAGGCCTTCTTTTGATCAAATATCCGCACAGTATTCCTAAAATATAACTAACCAGGTGAGTTTCGGAGTGCCAATAGTATGTTTTAAATGAGTAGAAAATTGTCCACACTGACTCTGTCTCTGGCCATTCAAAGAAGTGTGGAATATTCCAGATCAGTTTAGGGGCGATATTTATCAATGTTCCGATAATTAGGAGAATATATGTCCAAATCAGTGCATAATTGGGAAAGTAGTATAATATTAAAAATACCCCCGGTCCTATCAAATGCAAGTGAAAGTCCACAGGCACTGACCTGAAGGTAAGATTTTATTAGTTTGATACTTATTAATTGGCTATCTTACCATGTTGCAGTATTGCACTGTTGTTGAAAAGGGGGATAAATTTATAAATTCAATATTTTAAAAGTTTTAATTAAGGGGTGCAGAAGGATTCTCATGTTAAATTTCCCACCCTTGATTAAGTAAACCCTTAATTTCTAAAAATAATGATAAGATGTGACACATTTTCAAAATATATTTCCCTTATAACCAAGTTCAATTGAATTTTGCAAATTTTTTATTTGCACATTATATTAATTTGAACTAGTATATCTGAATGTGTCCTAGTTCAGGGTAAAATAAGACAGTAATCTTACAAATCAAAACATTGTTTACGTTTTGTTTTATGAATCACTTTTGATAATTTAAAGTTTGATTTTTATGACGTTTTTGATGATTTATTATACTTTAATCAAATAATTGTTCAGGGATAATTCAGTCTGAAAACTAAAATACTCCATAAAGAATCCTTCTGCTTCTTATACTTTGTACTTAATAATAATTAATGATAAAATATATTTCTCTAGTATCTTAAAATCAACCAGGGTAATGTTAAATTGTGTTGGGGATTACGGGTCTGAGAAAAGATCCAATTGAAGACTTACAATATAAATTTTATTGGGTGTCAGATGAACCAGTTAGACAAAATTGGACACGGTTACTTTGAGTGTCTTAAAATTTAGAAAGAAAAGGAAATCCAATGAATTAAGCATGAGGATGGAGGGTGTGGGCATGGGTGTGGAAATCAACAAATGTAGGCTTACTTTAAATTGCATTATTGATGAAACCTTTACCCGATATATGGTGTTCTTACAGATATACAGGTCCTTCTCTTGTAAATAATAATACAGTAATATGTATTCCCCCACTGAAAAGAAAACCCCCATGGGCATTTAACATGGGGGTTCCAATGAAAGCAGATCTTCAATGGAAATTTAAAAAGGGATTTAATATGGGTTTTCCGATTAGCAGATCTTAGATGGCAGTTTAACCTGGGATCATATTTTTGAAAATATTTAGTTTTGGTTTTTGGAAAATTAATAAAAAAACAAGGGATGAGTCAAACATATGATTTCAGTTTTCAGTAAAAGGGAATTAGTATTAATGTTAAATCATTTGATCACTAATTTCTGGAAATATTTTTTAATTGTTTAAAAACGAAATCTAAATATTTTCAAGAATATAAGAAAATAAAAATAAAGAAAATATAATCCCATATTAAACTGTCATTGAAGATCTGCTCGTCGGAACCCCCCATGTTAAATCCCCATAGAATTTATATCAAATCAATATTATCTACCTTGTTTATTTTTTTTAAATGTTCAATACTTCAGTCTAAGAAAACTTATTTTATTTAAATTTCTTTATAATTTAATGCAAAATATTATTAAGTTTTGATAAAATTAGTTGTTTTTTAATAAATTTTGATTAAATTGTGAAACAAGTTATGACTTATAATAATCAAAGCAAACAATCTATAAATTAATATAAAGTTTAAAAGCAGACAATATTTTCCATAGTTTTTATCGTATTGTCATAACAGTGAACACACTTTAGATAATTGTAGAGAAAATAGTGTAAAAGGATTGCATTCAAGCACTTATTATCCGTTATTTTCTTTCATTACATTAACGTAATTCTGAAATAAAGTAAATCTAACATTGATTTTGAAAAAATAAAGTCATTTTCTGAGTATTATATTGAAAACAATGTATTTGTTTTTGAATCAAAATTTTTATTTCATTTATTGTGTTTTAATTCAAATTTTAATGCCATTTACTTCATGTGATAATCAAAATCTCGAAGAATTTATTGTAATTTCTGATTCAAATTCATCGATCATTACAAACGAAGATATTATTTTGAATTCAACAAAATATTTGAATAATAAAAATAAAGATAATAAAGAATACCATTATTCTAACCCAGATTATAAAAAATGTAATAAAGAAAATGGCTGTGGTGAATTTGAAAAATGTTGTCAAATATCGAAAGAATATCAAAATAAGTATTGTTTACCCGATTCTGGTTACAAACAAGGTTGCAAAGGTACTTGAAAATTTTATAATTGTTTAGCAGTAAAGATAAATTTATGTTCTAAAATCTAAAGGTTTTTTCCTTGATAATTGTTCAAGACAGCATGAGTGTGAAATAATACTCGGACTTAAATGCAGTTCACTTAAATGTGTTTGCGATTCAAACCAAGTATTTGATTTTTCAAAGCAATCTTGCATAGAAGATGACACTGGTATTAAATTGTTCATGATGGAAATATTTAATTGATAGTTAATTTAACATAACGCACAATTGATTTGTATAATAGGTTCCACGACAACTGCAATGCAAATCTATAAGATAACAATGATATTCGCTTCCAGTTGTTTGGCTCTAATTCTTGTGGTCTTCTTGTTCTGCATTTTGCGTAAATCCTATTGTCCTCCGCGAAGACATTTGGTGCCAATGGATAACAACACAATCCCAGACATATACACACTCTTCCCACACGTCGGCAACTATGACGGCGGACCCCTCGGCGACGGCACTCAACCCCCCTTTGAAAAACCCCCCACTTATGACGAGACGCTAACATTCATACGAAATGAGATAGGAATACCTCCGCCGGCATACAGTCCTAACTCTACTAATCCTTCCACACCTGATATGTCTTCACGAGTTGTGATAACAAGACCTCAATTAATGACAGTAAGTGATGAACACAACAGTTCCGGTCATTTCAGTTGTGATACGTCTTCTTCCAGTCAAATATCTATTGCTGGGCCCAGTGGTCATTGCAGGGGTAATAATGAAAGGGGTATGGATAGGGGTATTGATAATCTGGCGTTTCATAGCTTATAGTTATATAAAAAAAGTTGTTTTTAATGTTTTTGTGTTTTTCTTTTCATATTTAATAATTACATAATATTTATGATTTTAATTGCATTACAATTGAAATATAAATAAATTGAAAAAACATTTGTTTCATTTAAATCACTAATAAATATCAGTTGAAGACAATAACATGTTATTAAATTTATTTCACATTTATTAGTCTGAATGTCTGAAAAGTGTTTATGAATTTAAGCTAAAATTTATTTCATAAGTCATTAGTAATTATTAAAATTAAAGTAACAGTGATTTGAAGTGAATTGACTTTAATATGAATTTCAAATTGAAATCATTAAAAATGAAAATCTATTTCAAGAATACCTACAAAACAAGTCCTTCGCAGCCATTCCCTCATTATTTCAAGTGATTTGTTAATGAACTTTAATATTGTTAATCACTTATTGATTTCTGATTTGAACTAAACCTTTGAAACAATCCTTCAATTCTTACAATCCTTTCAATTCTAAACTATTGTGTGAATTGAGATAAGACTTCAATTTTAAGTCAATACTTGTTATCAAATTAATGTCTGAATTATAGTTTTTAATACAAAATACTGATTAAAATCATTGATTTATTAATTCCTATGAATCAAGTGTTTGAATATTTATTGTCTTTTATACTAATTCCTAAAAAATGTAAAAATAATTTCACTCAATGTGTGATTAAAACTCAATTCAATTCAAACCTCATTTTTTACAGAATTAGTTATTTATAAATGTTTTCATTAATCAAAACTACTTTTATTAACAAATTTCAAAATAACTGTTTTAGAGCTTAGGAAACCGTTTTTGTTATTAACATAAGGAATGGCATTGAAATCAAACAATTTATTGCATTTATCCTTAGATATGATAAAACATTATTTCATTCATTAACTCATTTATTAATATTTGAGTATTTGGTGCTAAAATAATATTTTTATATTCAATTTAAAATCACCAAGACCATTAAGGGGAGTGAAATATAGAAATTCTAAAAACCTTTACATTTTGTATGTCATTCTAAAACTGTTGATCACTTAATGACACAAAATCTCTGATTTTTATAATTAAATAAATAATTAATAATTTATAAGAAAATTATTTTTAATATTTATTTTATTAAATTTTTATAAACAATTAATTATAATATAAAATATACAGAGTTTTTGGCAATCAATTGATACATTAGTTAAATACCTGTCCTCTACTCATAAATAAGTTAATATTCAACACCTGTTTTTCAGACAAGTCCGGCGTCTTTAGCCATACTATAAAAAATAGATTCTGGGTTTTCAAGCAGTGCTTTGGGAGAGTCGTATTCCCTGACCACTCCGTTATCCATAACTAAAATCATATCATAATCTAAAATAGTGTTCAATCGGTGAGCAATGGTAACAATAGTGCAGTCTTTGAACTCTTTGCGTATCGTCTCCTGAATCAAGTCATCGGTCTCTACATCTACCGCAGCGGTCGCCTCATCCAAGACAAGAACACGACTTCTCCTCAATAGAGCTCTTGAAAGACAAACCAATTGTTTTTGACCGACACTTAGATTACTTCCCCCTTCACTGATCTCATGGTTTAGTTTCTGTGCCAGAGATGAGACAAACGACTTGAGATGAGACAACTCAAGTGATGTCCAAATCTCTTCGTCACTGTGTCTGTCAAACGGATCCAAATTGACTCTCAAAGTGCCGGTGAATAGCACCGGGTCTTGAGGTATAATTGTTAACTTAGACCTGAGCTCATAGAGACCTATCTTTGTTATGTCAACAGAATCTATACGAATGGTTCCGCTCGAGGGCTCTATTAGTCTAAACAGGGCTAAGGTTAGGGAGGATTTTCCGGCACCGGTTCGGCCGACAACTCCAACCCTTTGGCCCGCATTTACTTTAAAATTAATTTGTCTGAGTATTAAATCCAATCCTTCCCTATATCTGGTGCTGTAATCATCAAATTCAATGACCCCCTCTTGAGGCCAATTAGGGTTTGGTTTTGTCTCCTCTATAAACCACTCGGCCTTTGATTGAAGAAATAATTTTCATTTAAAATGAAATGAATTGAAAAACACTTGACTTAAGACTCACTTCAGTCGGTGTTTGTGTGTATTCAACACATCTCTCAACCGAAACGATATCCGTTTCCAGTGTTGTACTCGCGGTCACCAATGAATTCAAACTACTGGTGATCTTCATGGCATAACTCAATGTCAAACCAGCCATTCCTGGACTCACTGAACGTCTGGTGAATACTATGAAGAGTGCGTCCAATAAGACAATAGTATAGCCAAGAAATTCCAGTCGAGTGGACAGCCATTGGTTTGCAATATTGGACTCATAAGTGGTGTTGTGATGAGTATCGACGCGAAGATTGGATTCACTGATGAATTGGTTTGTTATACCATAGGCTCTAATACTTGAAGCGCCGGCCAATGTCTCAGAGAAATGTCCGATCACTGGAGACCTGGCGTTGGACTGAATTCGTCTCAACTGTCGAGAAGTACTGATATAATAGCGTTGAATAAAATAATACACAATTCCTAAGGGAATGACAGCTAAGAAGACATAAGGGGTTTCATAGCCTATGATTGCAAAGGAAACAAAGGCAGTGAAGAACCTCATCATAACCATCCTTATGCTCATTCCCAGCACTGTGTCCGCTGTGTCGATGTCTTTAGAGAATCGGTTGAGAATCCTTCCCATCGGTGTTGTGTCAAAGTGTGAAATCGGAGCTCTCATCAGATGAACCAGCATTTCGTTGTGCAGTATTTTTGCGCCCCTAAGACAGGCCAGGGTTATAGAGATAGTGGCCACTAATGTAAATATCGTTTGTCCGCCACCTAAGGCTCCGTAGACTCCAAGTCTTAAGTTTCTCAATGAGTCGTCAAATCTGTTTTTGGGATCGAGAGAGTCGTCACTCCATTCCGATAACCAAATACTGGACCCGAAGTTGAGAGCACTTAAGGCCACGTCAGACATCAAAACAGCGATTAGACTCCAGATTCCGATTTTTTTTAAGTAATTCATATAAACACTCATTTTTACTGAACCCGTCTCTGCACTCTCTTCACCAATAAGTCGTCCCTTTTTGACACCCCTTTCCTTCTCCTTTGGGGATTCAATCTTCTTCTGACTCTCTGCAAGACTAGTCTTTGAGATCACACTCATAGTCCTCTGTCTGAGCCCTTCATCACTTCCAGTGCTTTTATTGAATGATATGGTTCTCTCCAACTCTGGTTTGATTTTAGACACAATCTCTTCAATGATTTCTTTGTCGTCTTCTTCGAGATCTTCGATTGAATTCTCCAAATACTGAATAAGAAAGTTTGCAAACTCTCCCTTCCTGTCCAACAGTTCCTTATAAGTGCCGTACTCTGAGACGGATCCCTCTTTAATGACAATTATTTCGTCCACTTTTGGTAACACAGATATCCTATGAGTGACTAAAAGACGTGTTTTATTGCGAAGCAAACCGTTTGGACCAATGACTCGATCAAACACTTCTTTACTGACATTTGCATCCAATGCAGAGATGGGGTCATCCAATAGATAGATGTCTGCCTCAGCATAACAGGCTCTGGCCATCGATACTCTTTGCTTCTGACCGCCGGACAAATTGATACCCTTTTCCCCAATCTCTGTCATCTCTCCGCCGGGAAGTATCTCCAGATCGGGTCTAAGAGCACAACAGTCGAGCACTCTATCAAATCTGGATCTATTCATTGGTTTCATAAACAAGACATTGTCCTTAAGTGTTGAGTTCATAATCCAGGCCTGTTGTGGCACATAAGCTATCCTTCCGTTCACATTAACCATTCCCTCAGTTTTAATCATATCTCCTAAGAGTGCAGAAATAAGTGATGACTTCCCACTTCCCACCTGACCTACGACTGCAACCAATTTGTTTCGACCGATATTTAATGTTATATCGTTGAGGACAGGGATCACATCAGTGGAAGACCAGGCGAATGATGCGTCGGCGAAGACAATCGGGTCATCCGTTTGTGGGTTGTGTTCAATGGACTTGAAGTCAATTTCATTGCAGTTTAAGTATTTGTTAACTCTTTTCAGAGACACTAAAAACTGGATTAAGAAAAAGAGTTAATAAATAAAAATCGTTTAAAACATTGAAAAATCCATACATTTATGAAATTAGTGACAATTCTGGGGATCATAGTCAGGGGTCCGCCTAATATCCCAAACAAAGAGAGGGAAACGAATGCTATGTTTGCGTCCAAAACATTGTTTTCATCAATCAATACAAAGACTGCAAAACTAATGACAGAAACCTATTGTCAAACAAATACTGGAATTAATTATCAAAAAGTTATTTGTTTACTAAAAACTAACCAAAACTTGAGCCGAATTGAATGAAAAGATGATAAACCCGTTTAGGAATGCCCGGGTAATCAGTTTACTGATTTCACTTTCCCTTAGTTTCATAACCTTATCATTGAAAGACTGTTCCCATCCATACATTTTCCAAACCCTAATTCCGCCCAATATTTCGTTCATTAGTTTTATTCGTTTGTCTTTCAGTTTCATAAGAGATGTCTGAAGTTTGCGAAGCTTTGCGACGATTACACCGTTGATAGGCATCAGTGCTATCATAACCGCCACTCCGGCCAGAGTTGCGATCCCTAACTGTTGCCAAAGAAGGTATATTGCAATTGATATCTGGAGAGGCAGTGCCCACATTGAGTTAACCATTGGTACAAACTCTACAATTCTTACAATTAAAACAAATCAATTGATGTATGAGTTATATCAACCAAACCTACCCTACCTGTGCGTATCCATAGTAAATAAGTTCACAATCTCTCCAATCGTGAAATTTTTTCGGCCGTCGTTTGAAAGCAATAAACTCTTTTGAAAATAAGAAAAATTGTATCAATAATATGAAAAACCCCTGAAATATACACACCTTTCTGTATATGGTGTTTGTCATACACGCTCTCATTTTGATCCTGAGCATATTTGCAAAGTAGTTATTCTGTGAACTCACTATCGATATTAACATTGAAGAGAAGAATAGTATCATTGAATACAATAATCCTCTCCAAAGGGGTTGGGAGGGGTCCGACACAAAAGAGATGAGCCAATCGAGAAGAGTTGGGTTTATGAATGTCATTAAACTCGTTGACAACCGGAAGAAGAATAGCATCACAGCGTAAGACCAATAGGTCTTCAATAATGGCATCAAAACTCCTGAACTTCTTTTAACTATGTTTTCGTGTTTAACGATATTATAGTCTTTGCCACTCATTGGACACACTTTTACTGTTGAATGCCTTTTGTAATAATATTTGTCAAAAGTTCTCAAATTATATTCAGTTATTATTGTCTGCAATGGTTTCCACATATCGTCAAGAGTGAGGGGTTTTTTGTAACCCAAACTGATTAAGGGGTTGACCCACCAAAAGGTCAACATTGATAGAAACGAAGCACTCTTTATGGGACAGTCGTCCTAAAGATTTAATTAGTTTAATCAAAATTCAAATAATTTTAAAACAATATTTAAAATACTTTTTCATCTTTTCGTTTATAGACCACAGAGTCTGAGAAACAGGTGAGAAATAAAAGGCAGAAAATGATTGGACAACTGGCCATTCGGGTGGTATATAATGATTCCGTAACCAATTCATCCATTTCCCCCTTAAAAGCATTAAAAATAGTAAAATAATAATTATTAATAAATAAGATTTCCATGAATTGTCTTACATTTGATCCAATGATTGTAAGCAATGACCGATAATTGATGGCAGAAGTGATGGACAATAACAGCCATAAAATAAAAAGTGCGACCGAAGTGTGAATGCCTTTAATCCGCTCATAATATATAAGAAATGTGGTTATAATCTGTGGTTTAATTAAATTAACATTACGTCTACTTATTTGTTATTCAATTGCTTACGAAAGTGAATAATTTAACGAAAGGTGTGTAATAGGAGACGGGATATACTGACGACAAGTTCTGCAAAGCTTTTGTCAAATCGATTGAACAAATGATTACCAATATTAGTGATAAAATCTAAGAAATGTTTGTTCAGTTGTCAAACAAATTGAATTTAAAGTAATATTTTGTTTTATTACCAGTTTTGATATGTTTAATAAAGACCAAGGTAGTCTAGGACGTGTGGATTTGCGAATATTGTAAGTTTCTATTGCAGAGAAGACCCAGAATACAGCACAAGGAGTCCATGTGAGCGATGTTTCTTGAAAACAGAAAGTGAAGTCAGGGTTTGTTGTGTTCCAAGACTTCTCTAAATCCTAATTCAATTCAAACTAATGTTTAACTTATTTCTCAATTCAATAAACATCCGAAACATTTCAATAATTCAGAGAAATTTAGACACTTTATAATACAATATAAAAGTGTTGTAAACATTATAAGTTAATAACTATATGACTGCTATTACAAACAATTAATATAACTGTATATATCAATAGTTTAACATTGCTCACTTTGTAGACAATTTTAATTCATATTTAGTAAATAAGAAATTTATTAAGGGAAATCCAAAACAAATAACCCTGAGCAAAATTCAAGCACAATAATTCACCTAATTGATAGAATAATTTACTAAACACTAAACTGTACTTGTTAGTTTTGTTAGTTTATATAAAATGAGAATATCAAATAAATTTAATTCTCATAAACTGAATATAAGGTGATATTCAGGTGATATTAAACTAAATAAAAGCAATAATAATAAAAGTTTTAGATAAACAAGGTACTGTACTTTAATTACTGTACCCAAACATGTATTTGATTTTGAAGTCACTTAAAAATTTTGAGTCAAAATCATTGCAAACAAAGAATTATTGAAATATTTATTTTGAGACTAAGAATTGATAACAAGTTTGTGATACAAACCCAGTATTTTGAACCACAAAACGAGTCCATAATTTCAATACAAGTAAAGTTTGTTTCTTTAAAATAATATCTAAACAAATGTTTTACATCACAATTGACATCATTTTGAGTGAATCTCAGGTGAAAGTCGTCAATGATTTAACATTTATTTCATATACAAAGTTAACTAACATTGTTAGTCTAACAATAAACTCAGCCTTGAATTACACGTTTATAAAACGCCTCCAAAGAGATGACACAAAAATTAAATTTATATTTACATTGAATTTAAACACAAAAGAAATTGAAATATTTATCATTACTTATCACTCTATCGGCGATATGTTATTGGTATAACTCTTTTGACTCAATAATAGGGGAATTGAAGAGCACCGGAATCTATTGCACTTTAGGTGAGATTGAATTCTCTGTTTGGATAACATTGGATAACAAAATACGCAAAAATGTTCAATAATTGATAAAAACATTGCAATTACAGATATCCGGGTTATTTTTATAACATTTAATTTCATCATACCCTTATACTTTCAGTATGCCCAAGCCCAATTGATTTTTATTTTAAATATTTTATGAATATTCTTTGAAAAATCGTTAAAATACAGTATTATACTTATAATAAGATATTTTTGTCGTTATATCCATAGAAACATATATTTTTGATATTTTGTTGAATCAATCGATTTGTAAAACAATTGACAATAATTTCAGTGAAATATAAAGCGTTTTCTTTAATCTTCAGTGAATTTCATGTAATATAATCTGAAGTGAAAGTAATTATTAAACAATTTTAAGGATAAACTCAGATGATAATAAAATCAGATGCAGTCTAATAAGGAAAGGTAAGGAAAGGTAGATAATACAGGAATTAAGAGTAAATACTTAAATATATTAATGAATGCATTAAAACGTGTGAATATTTTGAACACATGAATGAACAGTAAATGAAGTGCTAATCACATCACATAAGGTGTATCCCCGAAGTCTGTCGGCACCGATAGTCACTGGTATTACTAAAATCATTAAAGAAATACTAAAATAAAAACTAAAAACAATAAAATTATTTTTGTCTCACATTTGAGACTAAAATAAAAATTGAATAAAAATGACTGAAAACTCAAAGTTTTTGAGAAATTTATTAATTTGTAAATGAATTATGAGTTCTATTATTAATAATAAGTTACCTTGTACATATTTGTACATTGCTTGTACAGTTGATCAATATATAAACAAAATGTTATTTCAATTAAAAAAAATATTTGAAAATTGTTTTGAAAACCAAAATCTAAACCAAACTTATGATGACTTCTTTGCGCTCTTCTTAATGTGTTTCCACGAGTCCTTCCGCGACTCCTGAGGTCTGAACCACTTGTTATAGACATAAAACTTTTGACTTCGAGCGCAGTTTACCTTTTCCTCGGCCTCGCAAACACCTGTCTCCTGATTATACCTCTTATTTGTATCGCAGTATAACTGATAGTCTTTTAGCTTTCCTTTAGAGACGGGAATACAGACGTGAAACATACGGCACTGGGTCTCTGTGTCCGCGTATGCAATGCCCGGCACTTTGTCTTCACACTTAAATGATGTGATTATATGACTGGCGGACAGGAATTCAAAAGGAGAGGGGAGTTGACCCTTGCGTCTGATGGGAGATAAGTCTCGTTTACTACGGACAGGTGGGTTGACTCCAGTTCTCACTGGGTTAGTCTCATTGGGAAGCGGATAATCAACGTATTCGTACTCATATTCTACCGGCGCTGCCGTAGTAGTGGTGGTGGTAGTGGTTGCCGATGTAAATTGACCTCTCCTTGAATTTTGTGAAGCAGCAGGTGCTGCAGTCGGTGCTGATAGTGGAGCAGGTCTTAAGAGTTGGGGTCTGCCCGGAGGCTGAGGTCTTGATTGTGGCTGAGATTGAGGTCTAGACTGTGGCTGTGAAGGAGGTTGTGATTGTGAACTGGGCTGAGGCTGAGGTCTAGGCTGTGGTTGAGGTTTTGGCTGTGGATTGGACTGTGGTTTTCTCCAGGGCTGTAATGGTGAGGGCTTATAGTGTTCTTCCTGTCCTTTACTATCGATGTTTCCGTGAACGTTGTCATAGTATCGCTCCGAGAGTTGACAGTAAACTAATGAATGAATTGAACGTAAGATAAGAATAATTAAAACAAAGATTATATAAATGACTGAAACCCTGATCATGTGATGCACAGACTCTCGTGGATTGACTGAATAGAGTGCCGTTAGGACAGGCAAAGCTCTGAGGGCTTAGTGAACCCCTTTCATTGGGAATACACACATAATAAACGGCACATTTAGTCTCCGGGTCGGCGTAGTAATGCCCGGCCTGTTTGTCAGCACATGAAAAGCCAGTCTTTGGATGTGTGTGAACATTGACAAACACAGGCACCTGACGAGATCCTGGCGCCTGTGCGGGCACGTCATCCTCATAATCAAAATCTGTTGGATTGAGATTCTGACCCAAAACTACAGATGCACTCAAAAGAGTGATTAATAATCCTTTGAAACAATTTATAAAACATTTCTTTAATTGAAAATAATTTTAATTAATATTCAAATAAATTCTCAGTTTTTATCCAAAAGTGAAAGAAATTAATCAAAAAATTTCAATACCTATAGAAATATTGATTTCCATGTCTTGGATGAGGAAAATATGTATTTCCGACTCAACCAACCAAAAGTCAATAACACCAGTGCTTTAGACACCAGTAGCTGAAGACAAGTGAATCTGAACTAAATCGAGAATTTAGTTAACTTTCGCAGAAGAGATAGCACTATAGCACTGGACTCAGCAAATGGGAACAGATTGGGAACAGATGTAAATCAATGAAATGAGGAAAAGCTTTTTGAGCTTAGGTTTAGGGCACACATAGAAAGCCGTTCCAAAGCATTATAACTGCAATTATTAGCCGTTTTGTTGCACTTAAGGTCGACACTCAACACAACATATATTTTTTATTTCATTTAGTATTCAGTCAAACATTTTCGGCACAAAAATCGAGTTTTATAGACAGATAGAGATAGCGGTGGCGTTGGCTTCAAATACCTGTGCTATGCATGCAATGCCTGCCAGTAATGCCTTCAAAACTGGTGTAACGATTGATAGATTGTTAACAAATCATTCGCACAATTGGTTTGTTAAACAAGTTTAGAGTTGAGTTCAAATCAGACCTCAATTTACAAATTAGAGCAAAAACTTATGAAAAAGGGAGAGACAGTTGAATACCAGTGCTCAACACAAAAGATCATAAAATCGATTCAATTTCTTAGCTTTTTGTTTAATTATTGATTTTCAGCACATTTTTTGATCACTAAAATAGAAATTGCATTAAATTTCGTGAACTTTTCATAAGTTATACAAACATTGCATAGAATTAAACAAAAACACAAATCAATTACTTTGACATCAATTCACTGTTTATTTGATTTTATTTCTCAAACATTTTTAGCCAAAAATAATTTAGTGATTAAAATATACTTAAAATACTTCAAACTTGTTATAAATGTTGACCAAAAAAACGTTGATTACTAGTCCAGTGGCCGGACCTATGGTTTGCGGTTCAAAATCAATCAATTTGTTGACAAATCAATGACAGAATTGGCGCCAAATCTCCAACAAATGATTGATTGAATTCAGGGGTAAAAACACAAACAAAAACATTTGCAATCAGTCGATGAATGAGACGATCAATAATTGATTGATAAATAAATACCCCTTTTATGACAATAATAGCCATAATTTCAAGGAAAAAAAATATTAAATAAAAATGATTTATATTTTAATCAAAATCTAAAAGTTTTCGCATTTTTAGACAATATTTCGCCAAAAAGTAATCGAAATTAAAATAAAATTGAATTAATTTATAAATTATTATTAATTTTGAAAGAAATATATAATCATATAATCAGTCGATAAATATTGAGTTAAAAATAAAAAGTGAATAAATATTTCACTTAAAATTCAATGGATTTTAAAATTCAATTCAATTTTGCATTCATTTTCAAAATTAACGCAAAAAAGTGATCAAAAGGTGAGAACTTAAGGGAAAGGGTGTGAAAACATAAAAAAAAATTCAAGTCTACTAATCCTGTGATTCACTGACTTTAGTGCGTCTGGATTTCAGTGCCTTTTCTCGCAATGATTTCTCCAGATCCTCTAATCCCTTATGTTTTACCGGCGTCTGTGCCGACTCTGAGTCCGAACTCTTGACTCGTTTTGAGCTCTTTCTATGCTTTTTGTGTTTTTTATGCTTTTTGTGATGTTTTTTGTGTTTCTTTTTCTTCTTTTTACGACTACTCTCAGCACTGGTGGCACTGCTGTCCGATTCGCTCACTTTCTTCTTTCGTTTCTTCTTCTTTGGTTTTTTGTCCGCATTATCTGATTTTGATTTTTTATTGATCGGCGAATCGGAATCAGATTTCTCTGAATCGGAATCGGGTTCTTGTTTTTTAACCACTTCTGGTGAGTCGACGCGTTTCCTCTTATTGGGCGCCGGAGGAGAGCGACGCCTATTCGAGCTCTTTGTCCGTTTAGGTGACGGACTTTTGGAACCGCTTTCGTCCTCCGATTCACTCGAATATAGTTTATCGGGAAGTTTACCCGCAATGGGAGACGCCTTACGAACGGCCGCCGGTTTAGGGCTCGGCTGACGACCTCTACTCACAGCTACTGGAGATCTAGTATTGAAAATACAAATCAAAGTTAAAAATACATAAAATGTGAGCAAAAAGAGTAAAAGATATGAAAAACTAATAATTAAATGATAACTGAGTTGTAAACGGGTTTACGATTTGAGGACTAATACTATATTTCGTTAATTTCTGGATTCGTTTCAAGACTTTTGAAATGAATTCATAATTTTTGTTCACAAAAAACCTATTGATTATAAAAAACGCATATTTTATCTCAAATCCGGAAATAATAATAAGATATTAAAGAAAACCTCAAAAAATGAATATATTTTTGAACTAATGATTAAAAACAACAATAATTTCAACGACTATTGAAATGAAAGACTTGTTTCTGGATTTCAACCCAAATTCATAACAACTATTAAATGAAATGCAAAATAAGTTTAATATCAGAAAAAAGCCTAAAAATAATAATTCAATAATTAATTGAAACAAAAATATTGAAATCAAATCTAAATATAAATGCTTTACATCCCTGGCCTGACATTTAAGACGAAAGCGCCTTAAGTTTAATTGAGTTATAGATTTCGTGCACTAATTGGGCGTCACTTTTGGCACAAATATAAACGGATTTGAAATTTAATTGAACGACAAATACATCAATAAATATTAAAAATTGATTTAAAATTCAAATAATTTACTCTTTTTTGTGAACCGTTTCACAGATTTGTTGGTCTTTTGAGGGAATCTGTATTTTTTCGTCACTTTTTATCATTGGTTTTGAATCTCTTCTAAAATTAGGCGAAACTCTATTCCTCTCAAAAGTATTCAAAGACTTATTGGTCTTATGTTTAGAGGAAAGGGTTATGTCTTCAGAAATATTTGGTTTAATACCAGACCTTCGATCAGTTGAGGCATTCGGCGATCGTTTAGGTGACGGAGCGCTTCGTATTGGCGAACGTTTCGGTGACGGCGATCGATGAGCAGCTCTTTTAACTGCAGGTGAAGGCGAGAGCCTGTGTTGTGGTCTCTGACCCCTATTAGGAGGCGATATTGACCTTTGGGGCGGTCTTTGTCTATCATTAGGATTGGGTGAACGTCTTCGAAATGGCGGCGATGGAGAGCGTCGGGAATGTCTCGGAGGTGAGCGTTGTTGAGGTGGGGATCGGCGTCTGTTTAGCCTTACGGGTGATACGGATGGGGAACGGCGTCTGATAGGACGTGATGGCGATGGCGAAGGAGAACGACGTCTCGGCGACAATGATATTGATCGGCGGCGACGCGGAGAACGAGATCGTCTTCGGGGTGAAAACGGAGATCTTCTGCGGCGCGGAGGGGAACGGTACCTGTTTTCAAAATATGGTGGGAAACGTCTGGGCGGCGATCGTCTGCCAAAGCCACGTCTTGGAGGCGAACGGAATCGGTTATAGATTCTCGGACTCCGGGATCTACTACGAGGACTTCGACTCACTTTTCGTACGGAACGACTTCGTGAGCGTCTCCTTCTGGGAGGGGATGCGGAACGCCTTCTTCGTTGGGACGGAGAACGTGAACCCGATTTCGATTTAGACTTCGATAGAGATCGCGAACGAGAGTTAGATTTAGAGACCGACCGACCCTTTGATACAGACTTTGACGACCGATTGCTTTTGTCGGAAACACTCTTCTCTTCAGAATCACGTGACCTGTATTGACGCTTCTTATCGGGCGTCGGGTTATTGTTTGCTTCGGTAGGCTTTGGTTTAACCGCCTTTTCTTCGGGATCTGGTTTTAGTTTGAGTGCAGGCGATGGCGACCGAGAACTGGGAGGCGAACTGCTCTTACGTTTGGGTGATGGCGAACGAGAGTGTGAAGAAGCTTTGGGTGATTCTCGAGCTGAAGCCCGGCTCGGGCTAACAAACCTTCGCTTTACGGGTGAACGCGATTTACTTTTTGAACGACTCTTAGATCGAGACCTACTCTTACTTCTTGAATACGACCGTCTAATCGGTGCTCTTCTACCCCTCGGACTAATACTCCTTCGGCGCGGACTTCGCGATCGACGTCTATTAATAGGTGAACGTCTTCGGGGAGAACGAGATCGCGATCTCTTGCGCGGAGGAGTTCGGGACCGACTTCTCCTTCGTTGAGGTGACTTATCATTAGGCCTACCGTTCTTTGCCTTCTCTTCCGTCAATGCTTTGATCTCTTCGGCCTAAATGTGAAACAAAAATCATTTTAGGTTTGAATATAATTAATAATAAATCCAATACAAGGGTTAACCCCTGAACCGCAAACAGACCTGTCTTTTCTTAATCTCTTCTTTTTTCTGATTAACAAACTCTTCGGGTATTCCGTCGCCAGAGTTTTGAGCACTGATTAAGTGTTGCCAGAGTTCGCCCATAAACTCACGCGCTTTCTTGCCGTTCAAAAAGCCGGTCAAATTGATTTGCATTAGCTTTCCGTCGGGGAACTGGAGTTCAATGAGAAGGTAAGGGAAGAGAAGAGCCATTAGTTGTCATTTGAAACATAATTTACAATTAAATTAAAATTAAATTTCAATTAAATCTCTATTTTGTATAAAAAGTGTTGAAATTCTTGTTCGGCTTTCCTCTGAGTGGATGCGATTGTAATAATAGACTTGCCGTCAAAGACAGACCCCGATCACTCTATTTGACTATCGGTTTAGAGGTTGACAACTCCTGAAAGACTGATCACAAAAGACTAAATGAGATAATGAGTCCAAACAAACAATTTTTGACAAACGCTAACAATTTCTGTCGATTTTGTGCTCAAATCAAACAGTTTTTTGAAATTAAAAGTTAAGAAAGAGTTTAAAGAAAATTAAAATTAAATATAAATACAAAGTATTAAACGATTTGTTATCAAAACTAACGATAAATTTGTTTATAAAAGCAATGCTTTGTTATGTAATGTTGAGTACCATTAGTCACAGTTATCTTCACTGTTGGACACGAACTCAGAGACAATTTTCGGTCACATTCTCTGGTCTTAACAGACATTTTGATTAAGTGTTATGTCATTTACAGTCCGTTATTGAGACAACACTTTGCGATACAATTGGGAAGACATCTAATGAATCAAAATAATCGCAAATAATATTCAATTTAAATACAATTTAATTAATATTTAAATCATTTTTGGCTCTTATGTCTCAAAAACAGGTATCGATTCACAGATATCTCTGCAATAGGTTTGCAAAGTGACTGAAAAAGTCAATCAAATTATTACCGATTGAATGAAAGCTTTCAAAACTAATTACTAATGAAAAACGACTTTCGGTTTAATTGTTTGCAAATTAAACACAATTTCAAACAACACTTCAATCGACAGATACCTTAAAAGCCATCCAATGATTGGATTCAATCAAATCCACAACAGATTAAAAGGTTTTATTCAAAAAACACCCTTAAAATAGCGATTAAACAAAGAGAAGAGAAAACAATACCCTTTCGGCCTGTAATTGATTCAAAACATATTCCACGACCACTTCGTCCTCCATCTCCAACAGCTGTGCGATACGGGTGTGAATCCATGGCCTCAAGACATCCAATTTGACTTTCTTTATGTCAACCTTTGGATCAAATCAGTGGTTAAGACAACAATCAGTGGTTAAAGAGATGACAAAAGCACTGACTTTATTGACGAGAATCTCATTGAACTTCAATTGCTTTAATAACTTCTTGTGTTTGTCCGCAAACCGGTTGTCCTGTTCAGCACTCGTACCCTAAATTGCAATCAAATATTCAGACAATCAGTAAATTAAAGTCAAAATTAAGGGGTATTTTAAACCAGGCTTTCATCGATCGGCTCTTTATTGTGAAACAAAACAATTTGAGCGCAAAAGGGGGTCAAAAGTGAAATGAAAACATACCCTGAAAAAGCCTGCGTCAGTCATAGCAGTGAATCAATCAATGAATTGAATTAATTGTTAATTAAATTAATGTTTAATTCAATTAAAAGACAAAAAACATCTCAAATATGCGGCAAAAGTGCGACAAATGGCTGACAAACACACAAACAGTGCTTCAAATGAGAGGTGTTTTCAGTCTTTTGTCGTTTTGTTTACAATTCAATACAAAATGTCATTTAATTTCCCGAAATTCGGACACAATTTCCCGAAAACCCGAAGACTTTTAAACACTTTCTTTCAATTGTTTATCAATTTTAACGACAATTAAATCAATTTATGACTCATTTCTGACATTAATATTGAATTTAAGACTAATTTAATTAAAAACAAGACTTTTATTCACTTCTTGTGGTAATTGTTATTCAATTATCTCTTAAACACGTGTTTTGTTTTGAGGTTCAAGTGATGTCCAAAACGTTTACTTCGGAAGAGATATTACCGATCGGTAAGACATTGAACGACACGAGTCTTCCGATTGGCCAACGATTTCGGGCGTTGTTTACGTTGCGTAATATCGGCGGAAGTGTTAGTGTCGACCAAATCAGTGAATGTCTTCTTAACGATGATTCGGCGCTTCTGAAGCACGAGTGCGCCTATTGTTTGGGCCAAATGCAGGACAGATATGCCATACCTGTCCTCAATCAGGTGCTGTCAAACACCAGCGAACATCCAATGGTGAGACACGAAGCGGGCGAAGCGCTCGGAGCTATTGGTGCCCAACAGTCGTTAGAAATATTGAAGGTTTGGTCAAAACTCGGGAATAATTTGCATTGAATTTCATTAATGTTTTCATTGTATTCACAGAAGTATTCAAACGATTCAAACAAATCGGTTTCCGAGACCTGTTTGCTAGCGATTCAGAGGATTGAATACATATTGAATGAAACCAAAGACAATGTGACCAACGATTCTGTCTTCAAATCCGTAGATCCCGTTCCGCACGTCAGACATGAAGACAGTGTTTCAAAACTCGAAAGTATTTTAATTGATGTCAAGAATGACTTGTTTTCCCGATATATAGCAATGTTTGCCTTAAGAAACATCAATACAGACGAGTCGGCCATAGCTCTGGCCAAAGGTCTCAAGTGTGACGACTCGGCCCTATTTAGACACGAAATTGCGTACGTTTTGGGACAAATGCAAAATCCGCTAACTGTTGACCAATTGGCCGCAAATCTGAAGGACTTTAATGAGAATGAAATGGTTAGACATGAATGCGCTGAGGCTTTGGGTGCCATTGCCTCCAACGGTGCCGAACAAGTGCTCAAAAATTACATTAAAGATCCACAAAGAGTGGTCAGAGAGTCAGTGGAAGTGGCACTGGATATGAGTGCTTACAATAATAGCCAAGAGTTTCAATACGCGAATGCATTGAAGAATTAAAAGTGAATTAAAAGGAAAAATAAATTTTTATTTAAAACTGTTTTTTCACTCAAAACTTGTTTTTCAATAATTTTTTCAATTATTTATGAAATGAATTAAAAATTGTTTATAAATGCAAACATTTTTGTGAAAACTTTGAGTAAATATAAAAAATCGTTTGTTTTTCTACTGATGTTCTGTTGTTTGCAACTCTTGAGTGAACTCTTGAGGCGTGTCTTCTATCAGACAAAGTTCGGGCGATTCGTTCACCACTTCTTCGGCCGACGCTTTCGTTTCCAATTCTTGTGGTTGCGATTCATTTTCATGTTCGGCCACTTCGGCTACGGTCTCGTGTTGTGGTTCCTCCGAGTGCTCAACAGTTTGTCCCGACTCTTGTATGGCTTGACTTTCGCACTGTTGGCTCTCTTGTGGCTGACTTTCCGATTGATTTTGGGTATCATTTGATTCAATCGTTTGCTTCACTTCCGAATCATTGGTCACCGATTGCGGACAGACCTCGTGTTCACCACATTTACATGGATTGCATACACAGGGATCGCACTTACATTTCTTCACTTCAGATGATTCTTCTTTTGGTGTGTCTTCGGGCATCTTATCCTCAGTTTGGGCAACAATTTCGGACTCTTTTGGTGATTCATCAGTGGTCTCAGTCGGTTGGACGGGTGGTTCCGAAACCTCACTTTGGTTGATGGCATCGTTAGTCTCGTCTTTGATGGCAATATCTTTGAAGGAGTCGATCAACTGTTCCACTGGTTTGGCATCAATTGGTGTGCAATTGCATGGATCGCACGTACACTCAACGCATTGGCATTTGTGCTCAACTTTGTCAGAGCCAGGAGTGATGTCTGCATCGACAGCACCGGCATTAGGCGTTGGTTCACTCGACTCCTTGTCTTCGGTGTCAGCCCTTTTAAACAGGGATAGTTTGGATCCCATATTAAAACTCAAATCAAATAAAAAGTGATAAAACAATAAAAAACTATTAAAAGAAAAGTTTTAAAAAAAACTTTGAAATGAATGCAAAACTGATATAACTTTGCGATACAATCGTCACAAAAGATTGAAAACAACTGAAAAGTAAAGCCAAATCTCTTATCCCTTATATATGTTTTGTAAACTGAGAGTTGAGACGGAATTCTCAATCTTTACTCATAAGGGGATCTATTTTGGACTCAAGACTACTACCAAACCTCAACATTTGAAACCCCAATAAGCAGTGACTTTAAACTCAATTCAATACTGAATTGAAAACTTTCTCATTGAATGAAAGAAAGGCTTTCTATTCGTTGCCAAAAAGTTTTTAAACGTTTAGTGAAAAAATGATTTCAAATATTATTGGAAACTATAAAAACTGATGTTTGACTCCAATGACTGGTTTGATATGAATGTCTAAATAACAAGTGATAAGACATATGTTTGCGATAAAACTGTTTTAATTAACACAAAAATGTATTTTTCAACACAAAGTTGTTTTCAATTATTGAGTAACACAGTCATCAATGTTAAGCCCTTTTGGCAAATAATATGATTAAAAGCGACACAAACTTCATATACTTGTGTATGGATTGTCTATTTCCTCAACTTTTTCTCATTAAAAGTCTATTTATAACCGGAATATTGAGAATAACCTACCATTCCATGAGTCAAACGAGTGTTTCATTTATGTAAACATTGATTTTCATACGATTCCTGACTTTATATACAAAATAAACTCATTTTATATTCAATATTCATAAAAATGATTCACTTTTTCTACACTTATATTAATTTTAATCTCAAGTATTTGTTAATAAGAAATCTTTTGTTTTTTCTCTCTCTTTCTCTTCTCATCCGAGAAGTTGTGTAAATATTTTACTAAAACTACAGCAAAAAAAAGTTCACAAACCTGTCATATCCTTCTCAACCGTATCGCACGGTTTGATTATATTATTTTATAAAATAGTCTGAGTTTTTATGATAACTTTTTTTGTGAAAAAATTAGATAAAAATTAGAGTTTATTGAACATAAAAATAACTTTTATATAAGACCTGGAGTGAAAAAATGAGTCCAAAACTCAATGTCATTGCAAAACAACTCTTTTATTGATATTTTAACAAAAAATTGTTGAATTGATTGCATGAATAAGTCCTCCAACTCTTATCTGATGTGTATAACCCATACTAACTTATAACCCGTTTCTGTTGTGAGCGCCGACTTATATTTTGGTTCAATTCAATCAAAATCACTCAAAGATCATATGTTTGCCATGAATTCAATCAACGCTTCCCTCATATAATCGCAAACTATTTTTAGATCAACTGATAATATGTTTACAATTTTTTTTACAAATGTCTTAATGTTTTGCTCAATTGATTCATAATATGAATGCAAAACAACCAAAAAATGATAATTACGTTACAAAACAACACCTTTTTCTCGGCATTAGATGCGATAGACATAACAGTCCTTAAAGACCTGTTTAAGACGTTTATTAAGTTAAACAAATAAGATTAGCTCTGATTTTGAAAATGTTTCTTTCGGTAAACACTACTCCAGCACAACCTCTAACACCAAACTCTACACAAAATTAACATTTATTTGCAATAAATAAAGCACTCGTGAAGAGTGAGAGTTACTATTGAATTATCATTACTTCACTTTCAAATGCATTGTTTTATAACTGAATACTTGAGAAATATATCTATTTTTTATCAAACATTTACTTCAATTCAATGATTGATTTAAACGATGAAAGTATACGACAAACAAAACTTTCAATGACTTAATAGACAAACGATTTGTTAGTCTAACGGAAAAAGTTTTGATTTATTTTTTGTCGGAGTTTTTCTCAAATATTTTCATTCATTTAAATAATTGATTATTATTTCTGTTATTTGTATTTCAAAACTGATTGTGAGATGAGATTTGAGTTAATATGAGGTGTATATCAAGTATGAGATAAATTCACTGTAAAATGAATACTCGATTGATTGATATTGAAGTTAATTCTGACACTTGTTTTGGGAAACAATACTTTGGATTGAAATTTGAGTTATATTTGGATCAAATCGAGTCAAACCATCGGAAAAGTAGGCAAAAGAAGTTTGTTGTCTATAGTTTGGCATTTAATGCTCTTTTGGTGCGATGAACAATACATACAGTATTGTATTTTTGTAAAATTGTGGCACTGGTATGGTTGGCACTGGTATACTATTCTTGTAGTGTACGCTATACTATAGTTTTGATATAAGGGAAAGAGCGGTCGTAATTAAATTAGTGATTTTCGTCCGCCAAAGGGGAAAGAGTGGAGAGAAATACAGTTTATTGATTGAAATGCTTTGCAAACGGCTTTGCCTTCTCCTCTGACTTCTTCATGGCTTGTCCTCTGCCTCAGTGTTTCCACTGTTCTTTCTCTCTCTCTCTCTCTCACTCTCTCTCTCTCTCGCGAGTGACTTAAGGCTTCATTTGATTGAC